>CM046382.1:13237311-13276158 GCA_025413485.1 Ficus microcarpa | reverse complement strand
TTGTTTTAATAATTATTTTCTTTCACCACTTTCCATTAGTAAGATAGAGAAGCCGATTAATGAATAAGAGGAAATGAAAAAATAAAAAAGAAAGTGGTCTCCAACCAACACCAACCTCTCTCTCTCTCTCTTTCTCTCTCCTCTTCTCTCCCTTTCTCTCTCCTCATTTCCTTTATATTAATCTATCCACATTCTTCTCAACTTCAGGGCTCGATCTCACTTTATCAGCTCTGTCGTCGATACCTCTCACACACACATACACACAAATTAAAAGAAAAATCACGAAAACACGAAGCTCCAATAAAACTCTCCAATGGCGTCGCCGCCGGACACGAGTAAAACCATGAAGCTGGAGAGATACAACAGCTACATCCGGCGAGTTAACAGCACCAAGCTCCTCAACGCCTCATCCAAGCTCCTCTTTCGTGCCACTCTCCTCATCGCCTTAGTCCTAATCCTCTTCTTCACCCTCAACTACCCACCTCTCTCCGACGGCGCCGGTGGCGCCACCACCCACGGCCACTTCCCCCACCACCACAACTTCCTCTCCTCCGCCTTCTACGGCGGCGGAGTTGGCGGCGCCGCCTGGGAGAAGCAGGTCCGCCACTCCTCCACTCCCCGCCGCCCCAACGGCTTCTCCGTCCTCGTCACCGGCGCCGCCGGCTTCGTCGGCTCCCACTGCTCCCTCGCCCTGAAGAAACGCGGCGACGGCGTCCTCGGCCTCGACAACTTCAACGACTACTACGACCCGTCGCTGAAACGCGCCCGCCAGGCTCTCCTCTCGAAGCACCAGGTCTTCGTCGTCGACGGCGACCTCAACGACGGCCCTCTCCTCTCCAAGCTCTTCGACGTCGTCCCCTTCACCCACGTCCTCCACCTCGCCGCCCAGGCCGGCGTCCGCTACGCAATGCAGAACCCCCAGTCCTACGTCCGCTCCAATATCGCCGGCTTCGTCAACCTTCTGGAAGTTTGCAAATCCGCAAATCCCCAACCCGCCATAGTCTGGGCCTCCTCCAGCTCCGTCTACGGCCTCAACACCGACAACCCATTCTCCGAGCTTCACCGCACCGATCAGCCGGCGAGCCTCTACGCCGCCAAAAAAGGCCGGCGAGGAGATCGCCCACACCTACAACCACATCTACGGTCTCTCCCTCACCGGACTGAGATTCTTCACCGTGTACGGACCTTGGGGGAGACCGGACATGGCGTACTTCTTCTTCACGAAGGACATCCTCCAAGGCAAGCCGATCGACGTTTACAAGACCCAGGACGACAAGGAGGTGGCGCGTGACTTCACGTACATCGACGACGTCGTGAAGGGGTGTTGGGGGCGCTGGACACGGCGGAGAAGAGTACCGGAAGTGGGGGAAGAAGAAGTCGCCGGCGCAGCTGAGGATCTACAACCTGGGAACACGTCCCGGTGCCGGTCGGAAAACTGGTCGGAATACTTGAAAGCTTGCTGAACACTAAGGCGGAAGAAGCACGTGATCAGAATGCCGAGAAACGGGGACGTACCGTACACGCACGCGAACGTGAGTCTAGCGAATCGGACTTCGGGTACAAGCCGACGACGGATTTGTCCACCGGCCTGAGAAAGTTCGTCAAGTGGTACGTTAGTTATTACGGGATTCAGACAAGGGTAAAAAAAGGAAAGTAGTGACCGTCCCGAGGAATCCGCTTGATTATTAAATTAAATTTTCGATATTTATCATCATGGGTTTTTTTTTTTTTTTTTAATTTTGTGGTCCTGTGAAGCGGATCAGAACTGTTACTTCTTCCAAGTTGTTTCTTGTTTGTTGTTGTCTGTAGAGATGTTTAGATATGAAAAAAATGGGTATAGAAGAAGAAGAAGACGAAGAAGGGGACAAATGTGAATGAAGAGAGAAAAACAAGGGGGGGAAATGGAAAGCAAAAGTTGTAGATCTATGAATTGGGTGAGGGGGGAGAGTGTAATAATAAATTTTGGGTGGGGTCTGCTAGAAAGGATGTGGATCTCAGCCATTGGATTGATATATAAATATATAAATATATATATATAAAAAAAAATTGTAATTGAACAGCAATCAATCATGATGAGAACAAAGAATCTTCTTTGCCTTTCTTTTCTCCTCTTCACTTCGTTCATTCATTTTTTTTTTTTTTTTTTTTGAGTTCACTTTGTAGTGATTCATTTTTTTTTGTTTCTTCGCTTTTGTGGTCTATTGTTCGTTTATTGGGCATAATTAGTTTGCTTTTTGGGGCAAGCCAGCAAGTTGAGGTTGGATGTGATAGATTTTGCTTTTCAAGATACTTTTTTTTTTTTTTTAAATTAATTGAAAGTGGGGTTCTAAGGATGTCTCCAAAATTTGTAAGACAAAGGTCAGACTTGTAGTCTAAAGGGTTAAATTCTCACAAGTGGTCACTTTTTTTTTTTTTTTTTTTTTTTGTGGTTGATAAGTGGTCAAAATAGTTAGATACATTATAATTCACATGATAATGTGCGACTGAAGCAAAATATGTAGGGTAAACCAATGCATACTACTACCATATTTTCTGAGTCAAATTGGGTTGAATTTTCTTCTTTATTATGTAATCATTGGTAAATCAATTTGGGCAATTATGACGGTCTACAAAAAGGAGGGTGGAAAATGAAAAAGAGCAATAAATATTTTCATATATGTTATTACATATATAGTATTTTTGGCATCTGAATTGATTGAAAAAGTCCCCAATGACGTTTTTATGAGGAGAGAAAAAAAAAAAAAACTTTATTTCTATCTGTCCCAAAAAAAAAAAAAAAAAAAGGTGAATGATGAAAGGGGGCTGGAAGTTTCTCAAAAGGAACAGATGGGAATTTTTTTTTTTTTTTAATACGTGTTGTAATTGAATCATGATTTGTACGATTGCTTCCAATTAACTCTTTTTTTTTTTTTTCATTATTAATGAGAAATGGAAGAAAGCTACAATACTACCAACGTTTTTTTTTTTTTAATAATAGATATACATATCATACATTTCAATTTTAACTACTGAATGATGAAAATGAATATATGTCGACTTTATTGAATGTTTTCATCAATTAAAAGTTTGACAATTTTTCTTTTCAATATTATCATCAATTAAGATGTTGAAAATCAAACTGCACGGTACATCCCAAACTCATAGTTTTCAAACAGAATGAATTAAGTCGTCATCACTTTTGTTGCATTTGATGTTTCATCTCAAATTCAAATTTTTCATCTTAATTTTTATCTTTTTTTAAAAAGTCAACAAAAATTATAACTAGTTTTTAAAAAATTAGTCAACTCCAACTTAAAAATTACAACTCCAACCCGAAACACTAAATGGAAACTTTGATTATTGGTTGTCCCAATTATTTGGCCTTAAAGCTTTCACTTTTATGTCAGACTTATAAGTCACCGACTTAAAGAGATTGGTTTTTTCAAAAAATAAAAAATAAAAATAAAAATATTAAAGGGATGGATATTAAATTAGAAGAGCTAGCTTAGCACATTGAAATCAAGATAGATCAGTATTAATTAGCTAGCCATGTGAATTAGTACCTCATAATCATTTTTTAAGAAAATGATTTATCGTAATTTTGTCAATTATGTCATTGATGCAACATTATATATTTTTACTTTATTTACCGAAAAAACATTATATATTGTTACTTTACGCTTAAAATTTTGTTCTCATTACCACTCCGATGTACGTATTCTCCTTTTTCTTAGCAGAAAATGATTGAAAGGATTGTCTGAATATAGTCACTCATACCCTGTGATGCGTATACACAAATATACATACATTTATATACTTTCGTTGTGGTAGTAACATCTATATATAAGCAAGAAATACAGGTTATTGCTACGTCAAAAATTTAGTGCTTGATGTTGAGCAAGTGTAACGCCGTGAAATTTTGTTATTTTTAGACTATAGTCTATCTAAAAATACCAATCTTTCAGCGTAACATATTGAATTAAAAAAGATACTTTTGATATATTATTCAACGTTGAAAATATACAATCTAAGCTTATTCAATTAAAAATCTAAATAGACAAAAGGTTGATATATAGAAAATGCATTTCTCAATATCTCATCAAACATATATCAGTATTTACCTATGGATCGAATATTAAAGTTGTGGAGAATTTGGATGTTTTGATAGGGGAAAGAAAGAAAATAATTTTTAAAAAAATCAAATTCAAGTTTAAATTTAAAACCTCTTATCAAAGCAGTTGTCCTAACATCAAATTACTTCTTATCATCTTAGTATAAATTGTTAACTGTCGTTTAAAAAATCTCTTAAAGATATCATAATTGTAGGAATTTGAACTCAAAATCTCTTACTGTGATACCATACATTTCTTTACCAATCTCAAATTATTCAAAGATGGGCAAATTTATACATATATATACATATATATATGTATATGTATGTAGACATCACCCCTAAAAACTGCCAACTCAATCACACACAGTCTGTGATGATATTGTATTGAAATGGCATACATTGGCCATTATTAAACACTGATAATTTCTTTCACAGAACGTACTCATCATTATCTATCAACGTTGTTAAAATAAAGTAGTTTAAATAAATGAAAATTAATTTGTAATAATACACGAATCGTGAATACCCCTTTTTTTTTTTTTAATAATGAATATCTGCATTTGCATAACAATTTGTAGGCATATGTTTTTTTTTTTTTTTTTTTTTTTAAATTTATGAACACCATTGAACTTTTTGAATTTGGTAATTTAGCCTTTAAACTTTTTTTCTTTTCCTTGACAATTACTTACCCTCTTGAACTTCAATTCTTGACAGCATCGGTCCTTTAGCTCCCGTCCTTTCAATACAATTTCCTTTTTAAGAGTCCGTTTGGAGCAATATTTTCATACCGTAAAATGTCATCTAGATCCAAAATTACCAACTTTACATCAAGCTCTCTCTTTTCCACTTTCAAAAATATCAAATTTTAAAAGTCGGTAACTTTCTAATTTCAAGCAGAAATAAGATGATTTTTATGTCAAAATGCTGATAATAACGAAACGAACAAGACAAAATTTATTTTGCATATTTTTTTTCGAATACATTTCAAAATTTTGCACCATTTTTCTATATTGCAGAACTTTTCTCAAAGTCTTCTCCCCAAACACAAATTTTATACCCAACCACCAAAACACCGTGTCTAGACGTCTCCCCAAACATGTCATAAGTTTAAGTTTGAGTCATAAAATTAACTGAATTAGTTTACGTTTTTAAAATGAATTTGTACTGAAATTAAATGAAAAGTACCAATAATTCTCTTCTTGGGATATCACGTGCAGAAAAATAATCCAAAATTTAACGGATACATGAGCATAAGACCAATGGTATCAAGAATTGTAAGTTTGAAGGTTGATTGCTAGGCAAAAAAAGAAAAAGGTTTAGTGACACATTTACATAATTCAATAGGTTCAGAGGTGGTCCATAAAAAATACTAATAATGCAAAAAAAAAAAAAAAAAAAATTCAAAAAATCAGTATATTTATATTTGAGGTGTGTGAAAATGTTGAGAACAATAAATCAATTTAGAGCTTATTTGGTAGAGCTTTTATTTTTCTCTATGGTTAGTAGAAGAAGAGATGTTGACGTAAAAGGTGTGATTATTTTAAAACACGTTTGTCAAAAATCTTAGTGGATCAAAGTAATTTTAAATTTTATTTTAAGTAACAAAAATTTTGGAATAACATCTATAATGTCATAATCTTTATATAGATGTTTTAAAGTGTATTCAAGGTTTTTTGAAAAATTATAAATTACAGATTTGACTGCAAATTCTTTTGTAAAGACAAACTCTTATGAACAACGATACGAACATAAAACAAACTTTTGAATTTAGGAAGTTAAAAAGGCAAATTTCAGAAGTCAAAAATGCTCTTTCTATTATGAAGTGTAAAGAATAACGTTGTGAGAATGATAGCACTCACTTATCCTCATTTAATAGGTTCAAAGCTCAAAACTTTATCCTTTAAGGATAAATGAAGAAAATTGACTTGCGAAGAATCTATGAAAGTTCTATGAAACTTCCAAGAAACTCATATAGCTTTCTAATTGGTTTTTGTTGAGTTGAAAATTCTTCCAAAAAAGAAAAAAAGAAAAAAAAAAAAAAACTTGTAGTTGATAACTACTTTTCTATTTTCCTTTTTCGTTTTTTGTTTTTGTTTTTTTAAATTATCCTATTTCTTTTCCAATCACTTTGCTAGGCCATGTATCATTAAACAAGATAATATGAAAGTTACGTACACTAAATACCTAATCTTAATAAAAACTTTGCACATTTCTTTAATTTATAACAATAAATTTTCTTTTCACTTGGTAACGTGAACAAAACTTGGTACATTCTGTGACATAATCAGATGATGGATCCGACTCATATGTCCGTCATTAAATATGGCTGCTGAGTGCTAATAATTATGGTACAACAATTAAATTATTGTAAAAAAAAATTATACTACATGAATCAAATGCACTTCAGTTAAAATAGTATATTAACAACTAATTAGTAAAACACCACCCCAGTTAAGATATAAACGTTAATAAGTATAAAATTCATGGTCAACTGAAATTTGCCTATATAGTCGTTGAGACCACCTTATAGAGATCCAAGTTGATTTTTTTCTAGAGAGCAGAGATCCGGTCTTCATGTGCATATAATTATGCAATATGATATTTTTAGCCTTAATTTGTGGTCAACAAAAACAAAAAGTATAATGTGAAACCGATTGTCTGCGTATATACAAATATAACTATGGAATCCAAGAAAAGATCCAATTAGAATATTCTAGCTAAAACAATTGATCTTTTAAAGCAAAAACTATAATTGGGTATTATAAGATTTTCTAAATTCTAGCTTGTTAAAAAAATTCTATATTCCCCACTGCTCTCCCACTATTCAAACTCAAAGTATGAGACTTCACCAAACCTGCAATAAATATATAGTATATGTATGTGTGTGTATATATATATATAGTTTTCTGGTAATAGTTCATTACTTAGAGAACACCACAGGCATTTGGCTATCATGTATATAAGATATTTTTAATTATCAATGTGTATATACAATATATTCCCACAAATATTCATATATATATATATATATAATATTATTGAAATTGGTGTAATGATATATGATCCCACCATTTTCAGAGTAGCACCCTTTTTATATGAGTGTGTGGATGTCTGGTAACTGTCCATTGTTGAGAGAACATTCCAGCATTTGACTATCACATACACAAGATTTTTTTCCATTCAATATATATAAATAATATTTTATGTAAAATGACAATTTATGTATGCATATAGAATTTAATAGGAATATAAATAAAACTATACCTTATTTTTAAGTTTATTCATATATATACTATTTATTTTGAGCATCATCAACTCTACACGGGAGCGGTCAACATTTTAATTTAAGTTTTAAAATGACAAAATGCCCTTAAAGAGATTAAATAAAATAAAATTAGTTTTTTGTTTAAAAAAACCCCCAAAAAAATTTCATTAAAAAAACCTTCTTTTTTTTTTTTTTTTTTGGTAAAAAGACCTTTTTCATTTTTTGCATTGGAGTCAAACTTTAGATTTGTTTTTTTTCCTATTTTTCTTTTTTCTTTGAGGATGTTTTCATCATTATAGAGTAAAAATGGAATATTAACCGCTCCATAATATAAATTTAATACGAACCTCTAATATCTTGGTATATATCTAATAACGTCGAAAATAGATGGTATATTTTTTAAAAAAATAAAAACCTTACATAAAGAGTAAGTTTCCCTATATAAACATATATATGTATATAAATACGTATTAATTAGAGATGTTAGTATACTATATATGATCACACTATTTCAAGGGAAATACGCTAATACGTAATATTTTTCGGTACTGTACTGTGTGATATTTTTCGTAGTCTTGAAAGAGTTTCTTTCTTGCAAAGTTTTGTCCACAGGTTATAGATAATGGTACCTATCACATATATTATATATGCATATATATATATATATATGTATATATATATATATAAACTGTTCCAGTGTCCTTTCAGTAGGGCAAAGCTTCATTTAATTAATGTAGTCTTGCCTTCCAAGATCAAGCTTGGGGGACATATTACACCAACTATAGATGCAAACTTTGAAATCAACTAACAACCAACCTAATTAACTTTAGCAGCCTAAAAAGTAACCCCACCAACATTAAATTAAGGGGAAAAGATTCATGCGCTGAAATGGATGTGATAGAACAAAATAATGAAAATCTTATTTATTAAAGTTAAAAATCGTGATCTAGCTACATTGTTTTCTCTTTTTTTTTTTTTTTTTTTTTTTTGGGATAATTAGGAAACAAATTAGTAAGAAAATGGCAAGTACAATGGTAGATATAGAATTTTTTCTAAGGGCATAAGTGAAACAAAAATTTTGAACTAAAATGATAACGCAACTATATTTTCTTAAGTTTTGTCCCTACTCGATTCGTATCTTTTCTTTTTCTTTTAGATGAACTAAGCTTATAATCATAGTAAACTTATTTTTTTTTCCAAGTTTTGAATCTCCAAAACTATTATTTACTATATAGTGGAGTTTTTATTTATTTGGGATTTTAGATTTAAAATTCGATACGAGTATATACTCAAAATATCCAAGTAGTATAATTGAAATTTTTTAAAAAAATTTTATGTAGATAAGCAATATTGCTAAGATTATATTTATGAAGGGCAAAATCATAAGAAGTTCTTAGGTCAAGTGGGAGCTATATCCGACACTCTCAATTTAAGATATTCGAACCGTGGTAGTGAGGCAATTAATAAATGTATATACATATGTAAGTAGAGTCCACCCTCTTCTCTCGTGAGACGACTCAAGGAGTCGGTTGTAATTACCAGGGGCGGAGTCATGAATTTTTTTTAGTAAGAGCATACACTAATTTTTTTTTTTTAAGATAAAACAAATTTTAGTGGGAATTATACGAGAATTTTTTATTTTAATAGATTTATATGATGATTTTTAATTTTAGTAGGCATAAAGTAATAAGAGTATAAACTTTTTTTCATCGGAATTAACATTAGTAGAGGTTACGTGAGAATTTTTAATTTTTAATAGAGATAAAATATGAACTATATGAGAATAATTTATTTTAAGTGGAGATAAATTATAAAAATTTAAAAAAAAATTTTGAGACAAAATTTAAAGAACAAAAAATTTCAGTGGTATTGGCCCCACTGGCACCCTCTCCCTCCGCCTCTGGCCATTACCAGTTGGATTTTTATAAAATTGATTGATATGAAATATCAAAACCTCAATAATGGACCTCGCCCATCATTTCTGACTCTAAAGAACGCATGCTTCTGGAATCCATGGAAGTTCCCAGACTGTAGAAATTATTTTTCTTATAATATATATATATATATATATATATAAAACGTATTAAAAGAATTATTGATATTCCTGTATAAGGTTTACGGATTTACTAGCTGACTTTGAAATTGACCCTAAATTGTTAATATGGGGAGACTTTTGTTTTGCTTTTTTTTTTCTTTTTTTTTTTTAATATGAAATTTATCATGAATGACGACTTTATAAATATCAAAGTACGTCGAAGAAGGGGTCGGTGAAGTGAATAAAGTATAAATTAAATATTTTTATTTCAAAAACAGATTAAATCAAATAAAAGAATGCAATAGGCTAAAATGTCTAGAGATAGGATCCACGTCAGAAATCACACGTTCTTCGTTAACTTTCGCCTAAAGTCAATGAATCATTGCATCCGTTGGGATGATGATTTTTGTCCCCACCCCCCGCCCCCTCCTTTTTCTTTTTTTTTTTTTTTTTTTTTTTTTGTGGATTCACACTGACCGACTGAAATAGGAAAGAAGAAAACACGTAATATTTTACATTACATGCGAATGCGATGTAATGTAGAGTTAAATAAGAATTATATAAATAAAAATATAAGTAAAATCTCGTATTTGTTATCTTATGATATCTGATATGTAAAATTTAGTTATTAGAAATATGAATTTTTACATAAGGATATATAGTTAAAGTGAATGTGAATTTTTTTTTATTTTACTTTTTTTTTTTGTCATGAATTCACACTATTAGTAACTGAAATTTACATTTACAGTAACTGAAGTTCATATTACCAGATACCATCCGATACCGAATAGGAGACTAAACCTAAAAATATATTTAAACAGTGAATTCAATAAAATTACTATTTATCATTCTTTTTTTTTCTAATTACTTTTATCAATCACATCATGTATTATTTCTCTCTCATCAACCTAAACACACATTACATTTAAATACAATATAACAAGAAAATATCCAAACACATAAAGGCTCCTTTTGTTTCGTTGGTTCATTTCAAACTTTTCATTTCAGTTTTTGTCTTTTTCTGAAAAAAATTTTTTGTCTTTTCTGAAAAAGTTTTTTTTCTTTTCTGAAAAGTCAACAAAAATTACTATTTAAATTTAAAATTTCAATTCAAACTGGTGAACCAAACGAACCCATATTGTATTTTATTGTATTTCATTTAAGCACAATGTATGATAAATAGTGTTTTCAAATGAACCATAAGTTATATTCCAATTAGTGTACATTTGATCAGTTTAAAATCATAATTTAACCGATAATTGTATACTCCGACAAATATAATGTTTAATAATTTATAACATTAGCTCATTAATTTCTACTGATACTTATCATTTGTTGTAAAAGTTTCAAAATATAACACGTTATACAATGTTATACATAAAATCACATGTAAATCAATTACTAATTATTAATTAAATGAGCCTAAAAAATCAAGAAGTATCCGTAGAAACCATACTGCTGTCATATACACATAAAATAGTTTCAAAATAAAATGCATATTTTTAGAACCGACAATATATAATATAGATTTAACCATTCACAGTATGAACCTAGCTATATACATAACTTAACCTTTTTTTTCTTTTTTTTTTTGGCTGGGATATATATAATATAACTTAGACCTCATCAAAAAAATTCTCGTTACTATTAACTTTTAAAAAAAAAAATCTAAAAGCTGAAAAAGACAAAAATATTAGAAATGGTGTCAGGAATGTCAAGAGGAGACATGGGCTGTCATCCAGAGTGTAACGAGATACTTCCAAAATACGTTGCTATTATTAGATATAGCTATTATTAGACATAGCTAGGTTGGAGGTTTGAATTTCTGTGCTCCCTACCGACGTACTGTATACGTCACAGCACCAATTTTTGGATTGACTATAACAGACGGTCAAAGTTGTAGTAGTGTATCCTCCAAGAAAACTCCTTTTAATTATCACCCCTGTGTAATGCTGATTAAGATGAATATTACTAATTAGTTGTCTCTATTTTATTTTAAATAGTGAACAAATTCTTATAATATATGAAGAATTTTTTGAATGGTTTTCATAAACTTGTATTTCTAATACAAATATCGTTCTGAAAATTTGCAAGCCTTCATTTATAAAAGTGGAACTATTAATAATGATTTATTTAGATCATACATTGCATTTAAATATTCATTCAAACTGAATTTGCGTTTGGTGCAATAGTTGGAATGAAATTTTTGGGGGTGTTTGGTGTGTTAGTTTGAGTTGAAATATTTTAGTTGTAATAGTAAATTTTTTTGAATTTTTAGAAAAGACAAAAAACTTTTTGGGAAAAAGACAAAAACTTTTTAGGAAAAAGACAAAAAAAAGTTTGAAATGAGATGAAAATGGATGGTTTGCCATCCACCCCTTTATGTTGAAGTTGATTAGCTTTTTAAAAATTAATTATAATTTTTATTAACTTTTTAGAAAAAAAATGTAAAAACTAAAATGAAAACTTTTAGGTTCAAAGTGGAGAGACCAAATGAACCATGAATATTTGCATTCAAATGTGAACTTGAATTGTGTATTCAAAATAAATGTGTGTTTAGTTATTCTTTATTAAAGATATTGTAAATAGCGTAAATGTAGAAAATGAGTGTGATACTGATTTCTAAAAGGTGAAACTTCATATTTGGATTTAAGTTGAATTATTATGAAATAGTGAAATATTTAAATGAATTAACTCTAATAGTTTAACTAACCAAATGCCTATTGTATTTTATTTCAATACTAATTATTAGACCATCTCCAATGTATTTGTGTATAAGAATGATATATCTATTATAAAAAAGTGTGAAATATAGCATCATCTTACCCCATGCATCAATTACATAATGTTATTTCTACTTTTTATCATCATTATTATACTTTGAAACTTGTAAAAGTGAATTTTTATTATTTAAATAAAAAAATGAAAATATTGTACTAGTTACATGAAAAAGTCAAGATAATAACCATTAAAAATCAAATATTAGATTCGGTATTGACTACACCTTTTTGCAAATTTGACACAAACTTTATTATACGGCAAATTTGATATCAAAGATAGCATTCCGTTGGAGTGCACTTTTATCAAAAACTCAAGATTTATGATCAATTTGAAAATATCTTTAATCCTAAATTATATCCGAACACAATAAAATGTGTGTTTGGGTATCTCATATATTCTATTCAAATGTACAAATGCATTTGAACAGTAAACTCAAATAACCACTATCCATAATTCTCTTTTTATTTACTCTTATCAATCAGATCATACTCTCTTTCTCTCACCAACAACTTAAACACTTATTACATTTGAATATAACATAAGAAGAAAACATTCAAACGCATATTGCCATTGTGCTGAATTTGAGTATGATACAAAATGAATATAGTCTTCAAACGAACCATTACCTTTAGCGCGACAATTTAGCAAGTATTGTACTAGAGATGCTCTTACAATAGTCCATTAGAACAGAACATAAACATATATACTTGTCAATGAATTGGCTTTTTGAACTTTTAATAGACTTGTATAACCTACAGTTAAAGATCACGGCTTTGTTTGGTATTTAAGTTTAACTCTAACTAAATTATATTTTTTCATCTTAATTTTTGTCATTTCCTAAAAAGTCAACAAAACTTGTAACTAATATTTTAAAAAATCAACAAATTTCAACTTAAAAATTCAATCTCCAACCAACAAACCTAACGCAAATTACGTCTTTTAACCATTATTAAAAGGACTTAACCATGAAATTTGTAGGCCTTGCTCATTTATATAGATGGTACTAAGTACACTTGTAATTATTATTGTTTTTTATTGAATCAACTTTCTGGCATATGTACCATGTCGCTTTGAGGGTCATTGGATACGAGGTTCGATTTGATTTTAAGAATTATGATTTCCTACACACTATATATATATACATATATATATATATATATATGTGTGTGTGTCATTGATTTTACGACCATAATATTTCGCTTCATTTCAAAGAATGTTTCTTACGTGCACATCAGTGATCAGTGTACTTTTTCCCATTGCTAGTTTGCCGCTAAACAGCTACTATAAGATTTGTCCCACAAATGTTTCTCAACAGCGGTCGGCGATCTCCAATCACAAGAAATAAATATAAATGTATATATCTGGAATATATATCTTGTATTCAACGAGTGCATACATATTTATAATTTTTTATTTTAAAACTTGTAATTAATTGATTTATATAAAACTTTTTATCTAATATCTTATCTTGATACTATTTAAATATTAGTACAAAAAAAATAAAAATGCTATATTAAAATTATATAATTGTAGCAATATCTTATAAAAAGTTACAAATACCAAATGATAATGATATCATATAACAGCTCATCCTTATATATAGGTGCTTTAGTCTCATATCTGGCATCCAACACTAACAATATTTTATAAGTTCATGTAACTTATCCCGTTAATGCTAATGCAACTTTTATGTGTAATTAAATGAATATATAACTCTATATGTTAGTGTTGCATAATGTAAGGATGTAATATTTTTAAGAACATAAAATGCACACCACGCATTAATGATATTTGCATGTCATTAATCTAATATTGTAAATATTAATTTTAAATATTATACGTGTTAGACAGATCTGACATATTTGTGGTAATGCTAGACAAAAAAACCGTTATTATATATAAGTACATGAGAAAATGTGTAAATACAATGTTAATAGAAGTTATAGTACATTTTTTGCTTGTGATAAGTTCTATAGTATGTCATTTTTTAACAAACTTGATGAAATATACACCAGTTATTTCATTGCCTATGCAGGTCTAAAGCATGGAGGAGAAGCGATTAGAGTAATTGCTCTTTTGGTCGTGACCAGGAACGGAGCTAGGAGCTATGAAAGGTCGAGTGGGGACAACCGCTCTCACTGATTTTTTAAAAAATTAAATTTAAGAACTTAAAACTTTATAGTTTCTTCATTTTTACACCCACTAAGGTTTAGTCTTTCATATATGCCTCTACTGAATTTTATCCTTTTCATTTTTATTTCTTTATATATATATATATATATAATTTACTTTATTCTCTTTATTCATGAGCTTTTGTAGTATATTTTTTCTATTTCTTATTGATATAGATGTTTATGAAAACTATTTACCATAGGGTATCAATGGTAGTCCACGTTTATAAATATTAGATATACGCAAAATCACATTAAAAAAAGAAGAATATTTAGCAAATAACTTTTGTACAGATATGTCTATTCAATACTGAACTCTACTTGTATGATATTTTTCTGTATCCTAGCATCTAAATTCCCATAACGTACATGATAAGTTTTGAAGAATGCTATATTACAATTTTTTTTTTCATTTTCCTTGGTATTTATTTTTCATAAAGAAAAATTAGTATACACCTCTACTGAAGTTGAAGACTGACTCCATCGTGTGATTATGTTATATGAGCCCCACTCATCAAGAAGTATCCGCAATTAGTCATAATTATTATACAGAAAAACAAAACACATCACCTTACCGATAATCGTTGAGCCGATAGCCTAAAAGTAGTTTTAAATGTTTTCTATCAGACTCGAACTTGATATCTGTCACGCATATGCCAAACAAATTTTGTGTGCAAAAATTAAAAAACCACCATTAAGTACTGCTTAAATTTCATGTAATTTTTAAACTGACAATTAGCGACAACATGTGTCATCACTATTTCCCTGTATTCGATGGCAAGACAACCTGCCAATAACAGTTCCCGCAAAAGGGAAAAAGCAACGGTGTGTCATCGTTATAAGCTACTAGTGCGTTTGGTAAAACGGTTTGAGTTGAAATTTTTAAGTTTAAATTGGTTGATTTTTTAAAAATTAGTTATAAATTTTATTGACTTTTCAGAAAAAGACAAAAATTGAGATGAAAAAATACAGTTTAGTTAGAGTTAAACTTGTTCTCCAAATGTGGACGTACATCTGAAGAGACGACATGTCATACTGTATGTGATAGTATGAGTATCATTGTTGTATATCACATCGACGGTTTGTTTCCTAATGCTATGATACTATATGATGATCTTTAGCGATGACAAAATCTTTGCTAAAGATGTCATTGCTATACATGTTGATTGTAGTAATCATTTGAAATTGTCTTCTTTTTTTTTTTTTTTTTTGTCCTTTTTCTTTTTTGGAATTTGGAGGTGGAGGATTCAAACCCTACACCTTTAAGTAAAAAATATGATATTACCATTAAGTTAGGCCTGTAACCACTGAAATCCTTGTTCTGAGTAGCTTGACTTGGGTTTTGACTTCATTAAGTTGTACCTCATTGTTTTACATGATCTTATGAAACCAACATGGATTTTTAAAAGTCATCATATTGGCGTAAATATTTAATTTTAACATATAGTTGTGATATGATCAGTAAACATTTGAAAGCACAGAACACAAGATTTATAAGTCCCTAAGCAAAGAAATCTTTCCCTTCTTAGAACTTTTTCTTGCCATTCTTGGTTCGCGAAAGAAAAAGAGAAACTTTTTATTGATATAAAATAACATATCAAAAAGCGCAAAAGAGTTGCCCAGACACCAAAATTGAAAGCGATTGGTGTATAATTTTCTATTATTACTAGTTATTAAACGTTCAAGGGAGTTCGTTAGCTGGCTAGCTGAATCTTTTCTCTATATGGCATGCGTAACCGCAATTTTATATCATTAATTTTTGCATTTTCCAAGAATCTAAGTTTTTGCTAATAATACGTACTTTAAAATCTCTTTCTAGAATTGGAACTATTCTATTAGACAACAGTTTTAAACGTCATGTTATCTAGTATATAATATATACTCTATTGCATTATGCATATTTTAAGCAAGGCCTAGCATCATCAATGCACAACAAAGTTCTTTTAACATTAATAACATATTGTAAAATTCACTAAATCCGGGGGTAAATCCGTCCCTCATCTCAAAGCATAGACTCGGTTTCGATCCGGCCATTGTCACAAGTCCAACACCATATAATTTATTCACAAAATAGAGATCATAAAATAGGGTTATGAACAATGGTAGAGCCACATGTAAATGAGTGGAGCAAGTGTATCCGCTTAAATTTTGAGAATTTGATTTTCATTATGCCCAATTTAATAATTAAAATGTTTAATTATTTCTTTATATTTCAAAAAAATTTATCTCAAATTCTTTTTGTAACGTTCCGTACTCCTCGCTGAAAAATTTTCCGGACTCTACCACTAATCATGAAGTATCGAGCTTTAAATTGATTTTGCGAGTAGAATAAGATAAGGCATTCGTAAACGTTCCATCAATCCCGTGATAATTTAAACTGACTTTAAGTTTGCTTTTTTTGGTGTAATAGGCCAAGTGCACATAATTAGTTGTACAAAAGAACCCGTTGCCACCTTGAAACGGCATTAAGCATGCACACAACCTTTTTATGTAAAAAGTTACCTAGAAGCCATGGAAAATGGGGTCACTTATATACATATATATATATATATATATATGATTGGTACCAATATATAAAAATCTGCAAATAATGAACTTAACTTTATGATATTGGACAGAAAACATTTAAAATGAAACTATTTATTTGGTAGGATAATTTGTATTAGGGATAGGAGAATACGGCTGGTAAGATTGGGACAAGGAGGAAAAAAAATTTTAGGGGATGTTGGTTCATTTTGCCTTGAAGCTTTAAGGTGAAGCCAACCCTCAAGACCCCTCACCAAAAAAGTAAAATTAAAAAAAAATCTTTTTCCTCAAATTTTAGAAGATATGAATTGGTAACGTAAAAACCAAACAAAATGAAAATGTCTATAAATCCTTATTTTCTTCTTAATTATTTAAATTTGTGCATTTTAATCTTCTCGTTTTCTTCTGTTTTAGTTTCAACATTGTTCTTTCTTTGTTTTATCCATCTATCTAACCCAAAAAAAAAAAAAGAAAAAAGAAAAAAGAAAAAAGAAGAAGGAAAAGGAAAAGGAAAAAAAAAACCTCGATGGTACGTAGCATGTTAATTTTTTTCGAGGCAAAATTATTTCAGTAAAGTACGGAAAAAATTCTATTAGCAGTGATATTTTTTTTAGTTTTTTCAAATCAAGTTATTTTTTTTAAGAAACAATACGAAGACCTGTTTTTTCTTTTTTTTTTCTTTCTTTTTTTTTTTTTTTTTAACTCTTCCTTTTCGTTCTTACATAATGTGATGCTCAAAACATCAACCATCATGGCATCAAGACGAGGCACACCTTTTTTTTCCCCCTTTGTTCCAATAGGGAAAGAAAAAAAAAAAGTGTAAAAGAAAGAGATAATATCAACTTATATGATCAAGAAAGAATAGGTCACTGTCAATCACGACATTGAAGAGCAAACTATTATGCAAGAGTTATGAGGGCACTCAAGAGAAAGTGACATTGTTTTTTCTTTTCTTTTCCTTTTTTTTTTTTTTTTTTTGGAGGAATAGAGATGGAGAAAAGTTTTTTGGGACAAAGACTTGGCAACAACCATGTTAAATTTTCAAGCACCCACCCTATGAAATTCCCTTTGGTTGCTCTTGTCATTTGGATAGGGCTTAGGCCCCACATTTTAGCACAACAATGCAATATTCATTTGCCTCTAGCTTTTTTTGTTTGATGTGGGAAGTGAAAGAAATTAGTTGTTCCACATTATTATTACACCTTTTTCATTCATTATTAACATTAAAAGTGATATAAAATCGAGACTTAATATTAGAAGGATGGTCCACCATAGACGAGCTCCTATATTTATATATATATAAGTAGTCTCCAGTCTGATGATCATATCTGTCCGATAAATATAACTTTTTATTTAAATGTATGTAACTATTAGTTAATTTAAATGTAATTTTAAATGCATAAAAAATCTTATATATCATTTAGCTACATCATGAACCAATACTATTGTCGGATATGAGATCTTCATATATATATATATATATATATCTGTATGTACATAGTTATATGGTATTGTCACCCTCTAAATTTGTCACCCTTCGATGATTTTTCCCCAAAATTCTAATTTTGTCGATTTATCTCATACGTTATAAATTGTTGAAATGCATCCTATTTGTCTTTAACTTCCCATTTACTTAATTATAAAAAGCTCACGTATATCTCATGTGAATATGACAAACCATGTTTGCAATTAAAATTTTCAGATCTAATACAAATTTTTATGCTAATCTTCTAAATTGAAGTCTTTAATTTGACGTAAAATTAACAAAATAGAAAATATTGCAACAATTTAAAAAAATTAAGAGGATAAACTATTCAAATTAAAAGTTTAAAGGCAAATTAACAAAAATGACAAATCTAATGGGCAGCAATATTGCTATATGCCCACATATGCACATATATATACACACACATACTGGAATATTACGTGTGTTACTATTTGACAAATGAACAAAAATGACAAGTCTAATGGGCAGCCATACTATATGCCCATATATGCGTATCTATATACACACACACACACACGCATACTGGAATATTACTATTTGACCAATTTCAGGAACTAGTGGTGCACTGGACACCGACAAACTTAGGTGGAAAAAAAAAAAAAAATGGAGGAGGACTGCTGTTGTTGCGTAATTTGAGGGGTGCAATCAACGCGAGCCAGCTCTTTCTTGCTTTAGTCCAAAACTATTGAAAAGCGACCAGAAGAAGGAAAAAAAAAAAAAGGGAAAAAAGAAAAGCACTAAAAAGCTAAAAGACAAATGTTGCTTTGCTGCTGTCAAGCTCAAATTTCAAAGAGATCTTGGGGCAAGTTGTGAAGCAGATTGGAACTCATCATGAAAGCTAGGGTTTTTAACATATACGCCCCTAAACTTTTCGTGTTTTAGTAAATTTTGTCACTAAATTTTTAGTTTTTATAATTAGCTCCCTACACTTGTTCGCAAGTCGTTATCGATTTGGGGTCTAGTTTGACAAGTTTAGGGGCGGCATTTCAAAATTAAAAAGAATTCAAAGACAGTGTTCAAAAAATTCATTACGTTTAGGAATAAAAGTTATGGTGCACGTGAAAATTTTGAACTAAACCATTCCATCTAGATAATAAAATCAAAATGATTCAGTTGTGGAAAGAAACATTGTCAAAAAAAGCTGAATAAATTCCATGTCCAAAACGAACCAAATCAGTTTTTCTGTCATTCAATCATTGATATTAGACAATGTAATATATAAATATAAAGGAAGAACAAAAACAAGTCCAAAACGAACCAAATCAGTTTTTCTTTTCTTTTCTTTTTCTTTTTGCCTTCAAATTAATATTTTTCATTTTAGTCCCTTTTTATATTGGTCTATTTTTTACATTTTAGTTCTTTTACCTTTTTTATTCTTTTTTAAATAAAAAATTAAAAAGTTTATTCTTGTTAATATTATTTAATATTTTTGTTTTGCTCTGTTTGTCTGTCCGACACGCGCTAGTATAGTTTTTAAAAAAAAAAAAATCGGTGCATCATACTTTCTTCCCAAACTTATGTGATTAGGCCTTGGTTCACACGTGTAACATATTGACGGTCTTTGTGCTTATTTGTCTATCTGGCACGAGATATAAGCTTAATCTAGCGCTTAAATTTAGGATTCGTTTGACATTTAAATTTAACTCAAACTAAATTATATTTTTTCATTTTAATTTTTGTCTTTTTTCTAAAAAGTTAACAAAAATTATAACTAATTTTTGAAAATTTAATTAAGTCCAATTTAAAAATTTGATCTCTAACTGATGAACTAAATGCAAGCTTTGCTTTCCTTCTTTTTAACTCCTTGATTTGATATTGTATGTCCAACTTATTGCCTAAAAAATTATAGAAGTACTCCAAACTCCGAGAAAATCCAATAATAAAGAAGTGAGGTCCCCGTCTGAGCCACTTTTTGGGTGGAACATGTTAAAGTATTTGTTTTTGTTTTTGTTTTTGTTTGGGAAGAAGAAGAACTGACAGCAAACAAAGAGATGGATCGTACTCATTTATGAATTATAAATTAAAGTACATCGACTAGTAGTACTATATTTATCCTTTCTTTTTGAATCCCAAATAATTTTGTAAAATTAGGCCCAAAAAAAAAAAAAGACTAAACAGTTTCTTTTTCTTTATTGGTTGCCAGATGATCCCCATGTTTTTTTGTTTCAAAGCTTAAGGTCCGTTTGATTGTTAGTTTGAGTTAAAATATTTTAGTTATAATAGTAAATTTTTTTGAATTTTCATAAAAGACAAAAAATTTTTTGGAAAAAAAACAAAAATATTTTAGAAAAAAGATAAAAAAAAGTACAGTTTGAATTGAAATGAAATGATAAAGCAAACAAACCCTTAGAAATCAAAAAATAATTATTCATGGTCTGTAAGGTCGTTATAATTAGGTATCTCATGATGGGTGTTCAAGGATAAGAAAAGGAATCGGTCTTAAAACTTGGAAATAAATTATACGCAGTGATTTCAAAACATGTCAGCATGAGTACGACCTAGATGCTTGACGAGCACGGCACCAACATGTTTATCAAGTCGGTTGTGCTCGGAACAGGGTTTGGGACCCAAGCAAGTTAAGGCCATGGGGAAAGGCACGACGGGTGGTACAAAAGGCATGGTTACAAGCACAAGGGTAGTACGGGTTTAAAAAAGAAACAATATATATACGTATATATTGGCTTGGACCAAGGCTTATATTTGTTCTTCTGTACGTCTATAAGAAGTGTACGTATATATTGGTTTTGGACGAAAGTATTTTGTATTTAATTTTTAGTCCTTCAATTTTCTTTTTTTTTCTTTGCTTTCGGCCCCTTTTTTTTTTTAAATTTAGTCCTTTTTTATATTAGTCAACTTTTTTCATTTTAGTCCTTTAATTTTTTTTTTTGTACTTTTCTCATGCGTCTCCTTTTTTATTTTAAGGTTCTTTGTTTTTTTTTTTTTTGTGGGTATATTTTTTTAACTTATTATTTTAATTTTCCCATATTTTGATAAATTTTCTCAAATATATCCAACATATGCGTAGCACATAAAACTCAAAATGAGCTACTTTTCACCCTTTTCGTTCAAAATGAAACATTTTGGACGAAAAACTTTTTTATTTTTTTTAGTCCATTAATTTTCTTTTTTTTTTTTTTCTTTCGGCGCAATTTTTTTTAATTTTATCAGTTTAGTCCTTTATTTATATTGGTCTATTTTTAACATTTTAGTCATTTTATCTTTTTGGTCCATTTTTCATATCTCCTTTATTTTATTTTATTTTATTTTTAGATATTTCATTGTTTTTTTTGTCTATTTTTTACTTATATTTTTTCCTATCTAGATAAATTTTCTCAAACATGTTCAATCATATACATCGCACGTGTTTTTAAACTAGGATAAAGAGAAGTCTAAAATAGTCTTAGAAAGTAATAATAGTACTAAGTTTAATTGCACTTACTTTGTCTTGCTAGATTTTATCCCATTTGATTTTTTTTTTTTTAATTTACAATAAGCTAGTTTGTTCATATAAATTATCTCATTTGTTTAGTTGAAAATTTAATATCTTATTGTGTTCGATATTTATTTCTTGCTTGTTTATTAGGGAACGAAAATACGATTAAATTGCAAAGATGATTACAACACGAGGATCAGAACAAGTAGGTCATTTTTTAAAAATATTTAGGGTAAATAGTATATTTTAAAAATGTTTAAAGTAAATAGTATATTTTATGGTAAATTGTTTGTTTACGATGGGCTGGTTAATCTTGATTAACAAGGTCATTTTCCAAAAAAAAAAAAAAAATTTGTCCATTTATTTAATTAAGTGTGCCTGCTTGCCTAATTTTCGAAATAAAAGTAGTAAAGTTAAAAAGCTCTTTTCAACATAATTATTAAAAATAAAAAATAAAAAATAAAAAAAATCAAAATAAAAATAAACACTGGAAATACAAACAAGAAGTCTAGAATCAATCATCATTATCGTACTGCCATTTGATTATTTGTGTGCAAGTTTTTTATGATCACAACATCAAGATTTCATTTCATTCCATTCCATTTTTTCAGGTTGCTTTAGCCAGAAATCCTCTTCTGATCCATTTGATTGCAAGGCTTACAAATCTAAAACAGGACAAACAACGAGCTCAGTCCTAACAAAATATTTTGATGTTTTTTGACACACCCACTCATTTTAAGATGTTTTTTGTCTTTTTCCCAAAAAAATTTTATCTTTTCCCAAAAAGTTTTTTATCTTTTCTGAAAATTCAAAAAATTTACTATTGAAACTTAAAAATCTCAACTCAAACTACTCCACCAAACACTTACAAGTTAAACAAATATCCCAATCGCAAACAAAACAATGTTAACTGCATCTAAAAGAGAGAAGTTCCCTTTCCCTTCTTGTCTCCGCCGATCTCAAAGTGTTTGCACCTCTGCATATGATCGGCAAGAAAAAACCAGAAATCCGTAAAAATGCAAAAATGAAAACCGAAACAAGATAAGAAAAAATAACTCCAAAGAAACCAACCTTAATCGGGTGCTGCGACACATGTTTGCATCCTTGGCATTGAAGCCTCAGAACAATCTTCTTGGTGGTTTTAGCCTGTTTAGAGAAAATGAGTTTGTCAGGAACGCAATTCCTTAACTAATGTACGTTTACATAAAACAAGTAGTAGTAGGAATTTCACCTTCTTGTGAAAGACGGGCTTGGTCTGACCTCCATAACCAGATTGTTTGCGGTCGTAACGGCGCTTACCCTGGGCTGCAAGGCTATCCTTGCCCTTCTTGTACTGAGTGACTTTATGCTGGGTGTGCTTCCTGCATTCCTTGCTCTTGCAGTAAGTCTTTTTTGTCTTCGGAACGTTCACCTACAATACACAAGGCATTCATTTGTTTTCAAAAGATTTCGCAATAGAAGTCAAAGGATCGGCCTAAAATCATGCAGTATCAAAACAGCACAAATTATTCATCATTATGGATTTGAATTGATTTTCAAAAGTACAATAATAAACATTGACATGAGGGAGTAACATTGCAAATGAAATAAAGGTTGGGTCAGTGCGACATGGGTGACCCTCGGGGATGTCATCAACCCTACAGTCACAACCATAATAAGAGATAGTCACCAGAATAGACGACATTGCGACTGATGGCAAAGCTGCCTCAACGTGGCTGCTGGTGGTCATAAGAATTGGTAAGGGGACTGTCCATTGGGGTGGTTTCTCTGTAGATCGTTGAGATAGCGCTGGAATTGACAACATCGTGTCCCACAAAAAAGCCACCACTATGGGCAATGGCTGTGACTTGTGAGAACTTGCAAACGGTGGGATGTGACTCCTGTGGTGATCAATCACAAAAATTGGTGAGACCATGCTCACCCTGTTTTAATCTGTGGGTTCCTTGGAACTCCCACGTCTTCCAAAGCTACAAGAGTTGTGGAAAACTGGAGCCATCTATCATTTCTCTAATATAACCAGTTTACAAATTTGAAAGAAATTAAGCGACAACATTGGTTTGATTATTTTCTTTTGTGTCATATGTCTGTGAATACCACAAGTCATTAGTTGTGAATACCAGCAGTTATCACTGAATGCACAATAATGACTTTGATAATCGAACAATCATGTCAAGAGGCATTAGTAGTGTTCAACACCACACACTAATATAAAGTGGATCTTTCATCATTGGGCTCACAGGTGAGACCCACTTTCTATTAGTTGTGGTGTTGAACAACACAAATGCCCAACAACATTTTTTCTATAATCTCTTTATAAAACTACTGAAATTATCTGACATAACAGAGGCACAAAAGAAAATACTAAAACCAATGCTATTCATGAACCCTTTTTTTTTTTTTTTTAAAGATTTGAAAGTAAAAAAATCTAATTTCTAGAAATAGGTCAAGTGAGAACAATGGCAAGGAATGGGATCTACTGGAGTGAAAATTTTTGAGAATTAAAAAGGGAAAAAAATAAAAAGTGAGAATAATGGCAGAAGATAGTCCCACGTCTACTGCATTTTTTTAAATGTGGAACTGCCACATCATCCAGAGCTACTAGAGTTGGGGAGAACTGGAGCCATCTATCATTTACCTAATTTAAATGGTTTACAAATTTGAAAGCAATCACGAACAACACTGTTTTGATTACTTTCTTTTGTGTCATATATATGTGAATACCACAAGTCATAATTGTGAATACCAACAATCATCACTGAACGCACAATAATGACTTTGATAATCGAACAATTACTGTTAAAAGACATCAGTAGTGTTCAACACCACACACTAATATAAAGTGGATCTCACGTCATGCACTCATAGGTGAGAGCCACTTTCTATTAGTTGTGGTATTGAACACCACAAATGCCCAAAAACATTTTTACTATAATCTCTTTATAAAACTACTAAAATTATCTGATATAACAGAAACACAAAAGAAAATACTAAAACCAATGCTACTCATGAACTTTTTTTTTTTTTTTTCTAACATTAAAAAGTAAAAATCTAATCTCCAGATATCAATTCCAGATTCAGATCTTCGCAAAAATCACATGAAACACAACATAATAACCAAATAGACAAAAAGACTAAAAAAATAAAATAAAAATAGAAGAAGCAAACCATGAATTTTAGTTGTAATCTCCAATTAACAGACATAGATAAAGCAATCAAAATAAAATAAAATAAGGAAAAAATCTATGGAAAATAAGCAAAGAAATAAATATTTTAAGTACAAAACCCTAACCCTAAAAAGAAGCAAAATCTGAAATTTACACAGGCGAATTCGGGTGAATTTGAGAGGAGATTTCAGAAGTTCATGCGAATAACTAACAAAAAACATAAACAAAAAAGGAGCAGTGAAAGGAAGAAAAAGGGGGTACCATCTTTTACTGCCGCGTTTGAGCCCTGCGAAGAAGGGGTGGGATGCGGCGGCGGGTTGTGGGGCGCGGATTTGAGTTTAAAGGAAAAACCAAAACCAGCCGTTACACTGAAACGGGCCTTAAAATCTGAAGCCCAGAAAAGCTCAAGCTTTTTTTGTTTTTTAACCTTTTTTTTTTCCTTAGAAAAATTTAAATTTTCTAAAAAGATTTATGTAAAAAAACAGATTGTTTATAAAATAAAATAAATAATATGTTTACAATAAATAATTTATTTGAAAAGATAATGTATAAAGTAGTTTAAGCATAAATTTACTTTGTACATGAATTATTTATGAAAAATTAGGATAGGCCGCTCAATATGGCCGAAAAAATAATCGTTTAATCATTTTTTTCCGTACTTGGTCAATGGTCAATTACTTATTAATTTATTATCAATAAAAATTGGTGATTGACTGTAATATGATCCATCACTTTTTTTTTTTTTTTTTAATGAGAATTGGTTCATTACTAATTAATCATTTAATAAAATTGATTGATCATTTTAGGAAAAAAAAAATATTTTAACTAATTTTTAAAAACTTTAACCATTTGTTAAAAAATTTTAATTAAAAAAAAGCTATTTAACTCTAAGTCCCATTATTTATGGTAAACGTATTTGTTTATTTAAAATATTTTAAATTTTGATATTTACTATAAGTTTTGAAGGAAAAAAAATTATAATTTTAAGCGAAAGATAATTCTTAATACGTTTTTAGGCGTCAAATCATTTGAAAAAGGAAAGAATAATCACAAAGTCACCCAAAAACAAACAAAAATGAAAAACCTCATTGTTGAACCATGGCCATAGAATTTCCACGGCAATAATAGTTATAGATTTCTTCCTATCCAGAAAACAAAATCCCTCTAGGAGACCAGTGCAATTTGCAAACTTGCCTCAAGTACAAATGATAATCTAGAGTCTATCTAATTCCTCTAATCGAGTAACCATGCGAACCTCGATCTCAAGCAAGTCGTTAAGCCAGAAATTGATCCGATGTCGACACACAAAACAGATTAAAACTTGGGATTCTCTAAATTATAGCCACCATCACGGCCACCAAAGATACAAGCACCGCCAAAGGTTTTAGGACCACCGCGTTCATAGGCATATCTTACATGGATTTTTCGCCCTTGTAATTCCTGAGATTCAGTATGTTCCCAATTATCGTAGAGGTAATGAAGATAGACAAGATCAAAATTCTCCAAGGGACTGTGCATAATCCTGTAGCATGTACCTTTCCCTACAACGTTATGATACAAACGTTACTTAAGATTGAAAGCTTACCTGACCATCCATGGAAGACACTGCTGAGACAGCCGAATCTAGGTTGTTAAAGGTAACAAAACCGAAACCCTTTGACTTTGCAGGAACTTCATCTTCATCACATGCAACCTTTGCTGCAGACAAGAACACCCACTGAGAATGCTGTTATATGAAAGCCACAAAACGACTAACTAAGGGGTAAAAATGAGAGGAACCTCAGCCACAGTGGGAGAAAAGTGAGAAGAAAATAAAGAAGCAAATTCACGTGCAAACTTATACCAAACAAAGCATAAAACTTAATACTCTTTGAGAAAATGCACCGCGAGTACTTCATAAATGCCTCTAATCATGAGACAAAAAATCAGAGAAAACAATGTAGTTTTGACTTGAGCAAATAGTTTTCGTACCGCATGCCTTGGATGGGAAATAAAGCATGCCAAAATGTTACACACACACGCGTATATATATATTACATATTCCTTCAAATTTTCATACCTAAGGGCCACATATTGGCAATTGATTTGTAAGGGAGAAAGGCTACAGAAAATTAATAGCCAAAGAAAAGCCTATCACATACGATGTTAAATGCCCAATCCATCAAAACCAGAGGCGAAGAGACATAATGGCAGGATTAATCGTACTTTCCAAGTTACTACTTGTTACAAGTTATTACGATTCGAACAATTTGATGCGGATAAAATAGAAATATGGCTTCTTAAGTTAGGAAAAAACTAAAACGAAACTGACGAAGACCAATAAAATCACTGCTGATTGTTGCATCGAGAAGTTAATGCTGCATATACATGATCCAGAGATATGTAAAACAAATACGTAAACGAACCACAATCATGGCGGTAGCTATAATCACAACTTATGCTGCTTGTCTGTTTGTTTCCTTTGACATCAAATGGTAGAAGTATGTATGTAACAAAATTTTCATATAGCAACCATATCTTTCGATTGCCTGACCATAGTCATGCATTTAAAACTTTTTTTTTTTTTAATGCTAAATGCAAATTTGTGAGAAAATGTGTCACCATAAGGTGAAATATATAACTGGGAAGGTTAATATTAAACTCACCTTCAATTACATCACCGTATCCGGAAAACGCATCTCTAAGGGACTGGTCATCAATCCCATATGAAAGGCCTACACCCACATTTCCAAAAGAATCAAGTTTGAACGCACAAATACAATAAATCAACATTTTACAGTATCCAACAAAGGGTTCATTAGTAATACCTCCCACAAAGATTTTGGATGAAATGCAGCGAACGAAATTGAGCATAGATGTCATGGGTGATTGTACATTCCCCGAGATGCTCTGCCTCAACACGTCAACGCTTTTGCCACGGAAAGCCATTTCTCACCGTTGGGTCTCTAAAAATGTCTGCAAACAAAGAGAGCAACGATGACAAATGCATGTTGGTCGGTTTGGGCAGATTTAAACAGTTCCATTAGTTGTAAGCCTGGTCATTTTCCTTGCGCGGTTCGGGCAATTTGAGCAGTTTCCAGCCACTTACCATTGTAATTGGAACTTTACCTATGTTTGGAACATAGGTTTGAAAAGTTGTTTTTAAAAAGATATCAATTCAACTAAGCTCCGGATCATAACTTTGAAAAGTAAATTTGAACAGTAAATTCAAATTTTTATGAGAGAAAATACTGAAAAAAAAAATTATATAATACTCAAAAACAATCACAAAACAGTGATTCAAATGGGCAATAATTTTTTCACTATTTCGAAATAGCACCACACTCATTCTCTCTCTCCCAAACACCAATCCAAACAGACTCTCGGTTTTGAATTAGAATCATTTTGAAAACAAACATGAATCATGATAAATAATTTGACAGCCCAAAAAGCTAAAATCCCGTAAAAACATCATGAATTTAAAACATAATAATCCAAAACCAACATTAAACAAGCTAATTCAGCAAGCCCTTGAAGAAACAATCTACGACCTATGTTTTAAGACCTGTAAAACATCTTCTAAGTAAACAAGAACTTTCATTTAAGATGATTTCTTGTCAAAAGTTGAGATTTTTAACATAGACAAACATCAAAATTCCACGCAGTTCCCGTGTCGGCTGAAGGATAAACGCGATTTCAATTGGGAAATTGCAGATGAAGGTCATTCAAGAGAGAAAACCCTACCTCGAAAATTCGAGAACCAAAAAGTTTCGCCGCAGAAATTGGCCTTCCGTGGAGAGAGAGAGAGAGAGAGAGTTTGCTCAGTGAGAGGAGAGGAAAAAGGGGAAAAGGATGAGAGGAAAAATATGAAGAAAATGATTTTTTGGGGTTAATTACATAATTATTCATTAATTAATTATGATATTTTGCACCCTTTAACATCTTGCTCCTAAACTTTGATTTTGGCTATTTGTCACTAAACTTATTAGATTGTTATAATGCATCCATTTTAGTTAATTTCACATTTTATTGAAGATTTGAAATGGGATTGTTTGCATTTGAGTTGTATTAGATTTTTAAATTTTTTTTTATCGAAAATGGGGGTTTTTCTTTTTTACATGAAAGCGTACGTGGATTTTTCATAATTAATTTAACGGAAAATTACTTCATTGCAGGTATATTGCAACACATACTTCAGTAAGTTTATAGGGCTAATTGTCAAAATTAAAAATTTAATGGATAATTTACCAAAACATAACATGTTTGAGGACGTCAATGATACATACTTTGTCCCTCTCATATTTTAAAGACGAAAAACAAAGATAAAAAGATAAAAATATCTTTAATTATATTAAATTTATTTAAAACGTATTATTTTCGTGAAAAAAAAAAATTCTAATTTTTTTTCAAGTATTTAAAAACATGAAGTTCAAGATTTTGGTTTTAATTTTCAAGATTTTCTTTTATTTGTCATAAATTTATGTCGTCTAATTTCTTTTAGAGAAATGTGGATAAATGAGTTTTTTTTTAAAGAGTTTAATAAATAATCAAAGTTTCGTAAAATTGACAAAACGACCTTTTAAAAACATGATCAATCACGAAATAATGGTCATTTTAATAAATAAAAAAATTCGATCGTTTATTGAAATGAATATTTATAAACTATCTATTTACCTCATTTTTCTTTTCTTCTATTGACAAAGCGTGTAAGGAATAAATTTTTAAAAATGATGTTTTTGTAAATTTTAAAAATAGAAATAAATTAAAAAAAAAATAAAATTACGATATATAATTGTATAATTAACTCTTTTAGAAAAAATTTCTGTTTGATGTCCTTCTATGAGATTCAGAAATAAAAATGAAAGCTATTAAAATTGAATTTCTTAAGTGGTCAGATACAAGGCTCAAGAGAAAGTGTAAGGTTGGGAAAATTTTTCAAATTTAAAAAATTTCAAGGTTACTAGCTCTCAAACAGGGAATTCTATCTATTAAGAAGGTTTTGTCAAAAACGAGTTTTTTATGTGCTTGATTATGGATTTGCCAAGAAACTTGCATGTTTTTGGATCTTAATAGATGCCCTTTTCCCTTAAAGTTCATCAGATTTTATTGATAAATCCAATTGCAATTGAAGATTTTGTCTCGATTATGACAAGATCATCCACATTAATTTATGCATGCTTTGTTTAGTTGAATATAATACTTAAATCTCACATGACCCTTAAGTAGCCTTTTCTATTAGTGTCATTAATAATATAAAATAAAATAAAATAAAAATTTATCACGTGATGATTATTGGAGTCACGTGTTTGGAGTCACCACGTGACGATCACAGGAGTCCAGATGAAAGAGCAGACGGGAGTCCAGATGAAAGAGCAGATTCGCTCTTTTATACGTAGGTGATGGATAATAGTTATATCAAGATCGGTTTGAAATGTTTTGAAGTTCAAAACTGAAAAAATGAAACCAAATAAATCCAAAAAAGGAACAAAAAAATGCTAACATCCTTTCTTCCAGATTAAACTTGCCATTACTGATTAGAAAGGAAACCCAAAACTTGGCAAACGAGTGGATAAGCAACCATTGTCACCTTTCATCGTACTTAGACTGCAAAAAAGATCGATTTCTTGCATTTTAACTTAATTGAAAATCCTATCAAAAAGATATTTCTTATCAAGTTGCAGACCTCGAATCAAAATTCCAAATGCTTGGGGGAAAAAATAACAATCTTCATTGATTGAAACATAGCTGTAGAAATTACCCAACAGTAATTGCAATACATTGCCCCTTGTTCACGAAATGAAGTTCTCTATGATCAAAATTTATAAGCTATCGGGTAACAGCAATATATAACTAGGCGGGACACCGGTGCGAACTTGCACCGAAAACAAGAAATCATGCAAATCTAAGTAAACCTTAAATCTAAGCAAGTAAAAAAGCCAGGAACCAATCAACAACACAAGACCAGCTTAGTAACTCTCTCCGCCATAGTCACCACCATCACGACCACCACCACCACCACCACCACGATAGCCACCTCCTCCATAACCGCCGCCACCACCTCCACCAAAACCACCACCGCCACCACCGTAACCACCGCCACCATAACCGCCACCACCACGAGGGGGGCGTTCATTAGCATAACTTACGCGAATGGCTCGCCCTTGCAATTCCTGAAATTCAGTGAGGTCACAATTACAAGATAGTCGAGGGAACTGACTATACATAACCTTGTGTACACAACATTAAGTTTCCAATCATCTAATCAAGTTGGAGCTTATATATTTTATGTATCTGACATTCAAACTCTGACAATTTTGCTTCCTTACTTTCAATTTTCTTTTTTCCTTTTTCTTTTTTTTCCCCCCCTTTTCCGTTGCTATATCTAGATGTTTGCCAGGTTTGTTTTGCTTGGACTTAGCCAAAGGAAAAAAAAAAAAAAAAAGTAAACAACGGCACAAATCAAAGCAAACTAAACCCGTCAAGCATCCAAATAAAGCAACAGATTCTCGTGCAAAACAAGTCTAATAGGTATTATTACACGTTTAGACAGGTGTGAGAAACATGCCCCACTATTACTTAACACTTATAAGTTACATTCTCACCTGACCGTCCATGGTAGACATTGCTGATTCGGCAGACTCGTTGCTGGCAAAGCTGACAAAACCAAAACCCCTTGACCTCCCTGTGTCTCTATCACATATGACCCTAGCTGCAGACCATAAACACCAACCGAGAGGACAACTAACATCAAACCCACCAGAAAAATAACAAGAGAAACAAGAAATGGGCATACAGCAAAGGAACATTTCCAATACCACAATAACAAACTAAAAGAAAGTCAGGAGGGAAAAGAAAGGACACAAAAAGAAAAATGAAATCAAGTTACAAGGATAAAAATATTAAATTTAGTTAATAAGCATAAAACTTTAACCAAATGACCATAGCAATGATCCTGTATGGCAAAAATGCCTCACAACATAAGAAATATTAGAGAAAACCTTAAGACGTGAAATTCTGATTCAAAAAGATCCAGTTTTTACTCCACGTACCTTGGATCCAAATAAAGAATCGTATATTATGCCAAATAAAGTAAGAGCAGTGGACCCAATGACCCAAAAATTGTCACCCATGAGGACCAAAAGAAAGGCCTTGATTAAAAGGATTGAGACACCAAAGAGCTACAAAATTCCTAAGAGCACACAAAGTTTTAAAGGAACCCGAAATCAGCAAAGCTGGAGGCAAACAAACATAATGGTAGCGATTAACAATAAAGTTACCCAAAGGAACAAAATATATAGAATCTAAATTTAAAGTGAGTATGGATAAAAATAACAGAAACATGGCTTCTCAATTTCGGCAGAAGATGGCTGATGAAGACCAATAAAACATAGCTACTTTGGATTAAAAAATATTTATGCCTAGCATACGTCAACGGAGCACAATCACTTTGGACAGCCATTTAAGTATATTGATTTTCCCCTTTTTAATGACAACAAAAACTAGACGTGTTGAAGCCAGATAAATCTTGCGACTGCCCACTACGTTGCATAGATACTAAATGACGAAAGATCTGAAAATTTGCAGCAAAACCAAACAGTTCAAAACCAGCACAAATTCCCAATAAGAGGTAAAATAATTGCACTTGAGCATAAATATCTTGGGTTGAAATCATATTTTAAGATAAAAACAAAATCAGGAGAACATATAGTTCAGAATATTAACATTTCTAACTGGAAAAAGACTGTTATTCTCACCATCAACAACTTCCCCAAAGCCGGAAAAGGCATCCTTAAGAGATTGGTCGTCAGTTCCAAATGAAAGGCCTAAAAGCACATAGTGCCAAAGAATAAGGTTTAAAAGCACATCTAAGATAAATCCACAATTTATATGAACTCTGAATAACATCCATTGATACCTCCAATGAAAAGCTTGGATGACGACATGCAGCGAATAGAATTAAGCATAGACGGCATTTGTGCATTCTGAGCTATGCTCTGTCTCAAGACACCACCGACTTTACTGAGGAAAGCCATTTTTTACACACCAGTCCTAAAATGCCCGCGAGCAAATACAACATCAATAAAAAAAATTCCAATGTCAGAACATCATTCATGATTTGAATAACAATGAACACAAGTCCCTGCTCATAACCAACAGAATATACTTTAGCTCTATCGATCTGAAACACGGCCATTTGATCAAATGATAGAAAGCAGATTAAACATCCTTAAAATAATCACTTCCCATAAGCCAAAAGAACCCAAAAAATTTGTAAAATCATATAACATCTTCCAAAAAAAATTAAAAACCAAATCTTCGTACTTCACTTTTCTCGAGAAACAAAATAAAAACAATGAAAGCCCAAAAACAGAACCCTTAACAAAACCTCTGGTCAACCTGTTCCTGTCCATTTTGATTAGTATATTAAAAAAATTAAAATCTCCACCTGAACAAAATTACAAGTCCTGCAATTTATTGTTTTTCTTTACATTAAAACAGAGTACATAAAAGAAACCAAAAAAAAAAAAAAAAAAACAACGGGAATTTCCTTTCTTTTCACCCGACTATCCCACAAAAGAGACACTTTTCTGTTTGCTTGCTCGGAAACTTAAACTAACAATGAATAAATATATATATATATACACACACATATATATCCTTTCTTTTCTTCCAAACAGAAAATGAAATTACAGAGAGAAAGAGAGAGAGAGAGATAATATCATCTTTACACAGTCAAGAACAAAAAAAAAAAAAAAAAAAAAAAAACCACCGAAACGCAAAACACAAACCATCCGCCGGATCATTTCTTTTCTTCGAAATACACAACAATGAATCTAAAGTTTAAAAAAATAGACAAAATCATATTAGAAACGAAAAGCAGAAAGAAAAATCAGAGAGAAAGAGAGAGAGAGTTAGGGTTTACGAGAGGGGGTTTACCTCAGAGGAAGAGGAGTGGGGTTTAGAAGAACGGAATGAAAGTGAAAGACAGAAAAACGAAGCGGCTAGGGTTTAACGTTATATACACCTCAATTTCGCACCGAAATGTCTCAGTCGAGGCAATGTTCCTCTGTCTGTGGTGCATCGTGAAACTTTTTGTTGCAGCCGTACAATGTTCTACTTTTGAGACTGAAAAGTCAACAATTCCCCACAGCAAGGATAAAGACCTTGTTTGGTTGAAAAGTTCAAACTCAAAATTTTCTATCTCAGTTTTTATCTTTTTTTTAAAAAAATTTTTTATTTTTTTGAAAATTTTTTTTATCTTTTCTAAAAAATCAATAAAAATTACTATTAAAACTTAAAATTTTTAACTTAAACTCATTCACCAAACGAATCCAAAATTGGGATTCTTCGAGATGAATGAAAGGGATTGGATTGTTAGTTCGCTCCATCCATTTCAATTGTTTTTTATTTTTTTTTTAAATAAATTCAGTTTCAATATTTATATTTTGAATCATAATTTCAAACAATAATATCAAAGATATCAACTCTAATCTTAATTTTTAAATATCAATTTACCTGTCATGTTTTTATTAATTAATTCAATTTACCTGTCCATAACATTTTTCAATTTCAAAGCTTAAACTTTAAAAATTTATATAACTCTCTTATTTTAAGTCGAAATGGCATAAAATTTCAAAAATAACGAGACAGGATCCATATTAACCTTTTTTTTTTTAATGTTTTATACTTTTTAACTTCAAAAAGTTCATTTTAGACCAAACATGTAATTCCAAAACTCAACTCACTCAATTACAATCAAAATAATTTTAAAAATCCAACTCAAGTGAATCAACCAAACGATCTCTAAGGGTCTATTTCAAATAATGGTTAGAGTTGGAGTTCTATAAGTTGGAATTAAAATGTGTGTTTAATTGAATTTATAAATTCAAAATGAGCTATGATATTAAAAAAAATTATGTAAAAATTTGAAATGTGTTTTAAAAAAGGTATTATACATCTTAGTTTCGTTTTTCTTATCATTCTATGCAATTTAAAAAATTCATTTTGATTTAAAATAATTAAGTTATAGACTTTTGATATTGGAGTTTTTTAAAAATTAAAAAGAGAAAAAGTGAACTATAAATTTGGAAATTTTAGAGTTGAGTTGCAAAATTCCATCTGAAAGCATCGTTCCAAACTGTCCCTAACAGAGGAATTGAAATGTGTAGGCAATTAGAGCTGTATTTGTTTCTTTTTTGTAACAGAGTAATTCGTGTATTCATCTTATATTTTTTGTTTTTATTTTATTTTCGTAGTTTAGTTCTTAAACTATAAATAATTACGTAATTTCTTTAATAAAATCTCTTATTTCATATTAAAAAATCATCCTATCTTGCATTACTAATAAGAATTAATGGATAGATAACATTTCAACAGTATGATCTAAAACTAGAGTAATTTTACGTAATGTATTGTAAATTTTTGATATTGACACTGATTTATGTTATTAAAAAAATTTTGCATTATTGGAGAACCGACGTTTGCACATTTTTTTAGGCATTACCAAATAGATGTCTCTCAAGCTAACAAGAATATTCACTAATAATCTTAATCACGTTTAACTCAACCTCGTTGAATTAGTTAAGTATCATAATACATCAGAATGTGATTAAGCACATAGCTACATACACGCTAAGAAGGGGCACCTTCTCCCACTTTACACTTACAATTACATGTTTCTCTCCCCTCCCTCTCTCTCTCTTTTTGAACTCCCCTCCCATATTTTTCTTTTTTCAACCTTCTCTATTTTTTAAAGAATTTATATGATAGGAACTGCCATTTTAATTTAGGGGTGGCAATTCGTGTTGTTGGTCGTGTTCGTGTCACGTTCAAGTTGTGTCAATCTAATTTTTTCCTAATCCAAACCTGACCCATGACACAAATTTTCCTTAAAACCATGACACGAACATAACACGAATCCGAAATAGGTTGACACGATATAAATTGAAATTGATCTATGACTCGAAATTGACCTGTAACTCGAAATTGACCCGTGACGCGTTATTTATCCAAGAACTGAAATTGACATGAAATTGATAAAATAACATCACAACTTAATCAAAATAATCTAATTACATCCATAAAAACTAATTCAAATAAGTAAATAATATCCAATTCATAGAAAATCTCAAAAAAGTAATAAAGATCTTCATCAATATTATACCATAGATTATAAAAAAAGCAAGGTTTTAATTTTTAATTTTTTACAAGTTCATATGGATCGATCCAAACCCGAAATCAACACAAAATTGACCAATAAAAAAAAACGGATTGTGTTCGGGTGAGATGGTTTGAACCTGAAATTGACCCATTATTAGCGTGTTATATTCGGGTGGACCCGATTCTTGACCCGTGCAGCTTTTATCTCAACCTTAACCTGTGAAAAATTGTGTCATTTTCAAGTCATGTCATCATGTCGTAACCATGTATTACCAACCCTAATTTAATTGCTATTTAACTATTGGATTAATTTTTAAAACGGTACAATCTGTCAATATCCACATTAAAATTTATAGTAAATTTTCAATTTAGTTATTAGTATTTTTAAGGGAAGCATCTCAATGAATTATTGGTACATCCTTTAGGATTATTTTCATCTATATTAAATTTTAAGATCACTTTTACTTTGTTATTTGAATTTTTAAAACTCTCACTTTGTTTATTAAATTTTGAAATTAACCCTATTTTACCTCTTATGTCAAAAATTTTAGTTAAAAACATGTGGGAAAAAGTGAGTTTAAGTACAGTTAAAAATCTTTTTCCATTTGTCTTTAGTAGAAATCTCAATACCAATTCTCCTATTTTTCATCAACCTTTAACTAAAAATTCTGATAGAATAGATTAAATGGGGTTAAGTTCAAAATTCAAAGGATAACTTGAGAATTTTTAAAATTTAGAGACCAAAGTACAAGCGAGTGACCCTAAAATTCAGGGGACTTAAATGAAAATATCTAACTTTTTGACCCTTTTTTTTTTTTTTCCTTTTGCTATCAATAAATTTTATAGATTGAAACGGAGGTCTACCTTGACAGACACAACAATTCCTATCGATAATAATAATAAAAAAAAAGTATTATGACAATAAAATTCTATTTTCTTTTTGAAAATTTTTCATCGTTTTGAATTCTTGATTTTCTAAGTTTTATGTTTATTTTCCCATGAATAAGTATCTATTCAATGAAATCACCCCATTATAAAGAATATTAGTGGTTTAGTATATCAAATCCAACCTATTTTGGTTAGACGGTACCATTGGCACACACCTTTTTTTTTTTTTGCTTGAGAGTATCGTTGGCACGCTAAATTCAGAAGTACCACGTTGGTAGAACCAAGTGTTGCATCTAAAATAATCATTCAAACCTTCAATTACAAATTCAATTATACTAATTCTTTATTGCTATATCAGTGGTGTCTATTTATTCTTATAGTTTAAAGTTTAAGTGTAATTGATTCTTGTTCTCTATTTGTATATTTAAATCAATCCAAATGGTAGCTAAAAATTTTAGGAACATGAGGCGACATCACAATGGTTCTCTTACCCGAGAATACATTTTTGGTGTGTTTGGTAGAGAGGAGAGAAAAAACGAATGAGTGAGTAACAGATCATTTGAGTGATGGAAATGAGGAAAGAAAAAAACATATTATTTATCTCATAATATTTGATACGAAATTCCTTTATTTATTGATCTCTCAAATTTATGAAAGATCAAAATCAGAATGTTTTGAAGGATTTGGAGTCACTGTCATAATATAATCGTTCCTATTTTCTCCTATGAATATGAATATCAAAATCTTTTCACTAAATCAATCCCTTCAACTCTTTTCTTCATTTCACTTTTCTCTCTTACCAAACACACTCTAGTATCTGCTTTCTCTTATTTGAATCCCCGATTAAAAAAAAAAAAAAAAGAAAAGAAAAGGGCAGTTATATAATATGGCACGACATTCACATTCCTTTTTCTTATGCCAAATTCTCTCTCTTACTAACATTTCGACCACATTTTAGGAACTAGGACAAAGGTTTCCGAACTTTAAAAGGGAGTTTCATTTCAGGTTTTTCATGCCGCTCGGTTTCTTTTTTCCTCTTTCAGATTTTTTTCCTTTGGATTTTTCTAATTAATTAGACATCAGGCCTGTCCAGATTGGATCCTAAAAGATGCTAGTATAATAGTTGTTTATGTGTTTCTCTCATACGTAGAATGGTTTGATTATTTCATCCGATTCTAGCGTAATTTCTTTTTATTATTAATTTCACGTGAGATAAGTAAATAATAAGGATGCTAAAGGAGTACCAATCTAATTGTAATGTCTTGGTACACCTTTGATTCCTATCACCACCATTAATTTATTTATTTATTTTAAATATCAGCCAAAAAAAAAATCACATTAACTAGATAAACATAATTTTTCCATTATCTTTTACACATGGTGGTTAACGATAAAAGATGATCATTTCATGACTCTTCTTACTATCTTTTAGAGGTTTAGATTTAGTTATTTAAAATATTAAAGTTATGTATTTAACGTGTATGTAATTTTATGATAAAATGAATCGGTCTTTCTTTGTTGCACTTATAATCTTAGCATATTTCAAAATCGATAAGTTTGAAGTTGAGAACGCTACTGATCTTCTTTTTCATTTTATCTATACATTACATAGATATGTGAAAGTGCAAAGTCACTTTCATTCAAAACGAGTCGTTTTGGATGAAAAACTTTTGTTTTTATTTTCTGGACCTTTGATTATTTTTTCAGACCATTTTTTTCATTTTAGTCCTTTTTTCATGTTTATAAATTTCTTTCATTTCAATCCTTTTATCTTTTTGCTTTTTTTTTTTGCGCCTCTTTATTTAGGTCTTTCGAAACTTCTTGCATGAAAAACTTTTTAATTTT
>CM046382.1:13212211-13237211 GCA_025413485.1 Ficus microcarpa | reverse complement strand
TTGGTCCATCAATTTTCTTTCCTTTTTTTTTTTTTTCCATTCGCCCTAATTTTTTTAGTATTTTTTTATTTTAGTTTTTTTTTATGCATTGGTCTGTTTTTATCTAAATAACGCCCTAATTTTTTAATTTTTTAATTTTAGTCTTTTATGTGTTGGTCTGTTTTTGTCTAGATAAGGAAAAAACATATTTTATTTTTTATTTTTTTGTCCTTTAGTTTTCTTTTCTTTTTTTTTTTTTTTTTTTGTTTTTCAGTTGCCTCATTTTTTTATTTTTATTTTTTAAATTTCAGTCTTCTTTTTATGCATTGGTCTGTTTTTAACATTTTCCTTTTTATTGGGTTTTTGTCTTTTTCTAAAAAGTTAACAAAAGTTATAACTAGTTTTTAAAAGGTCAATCAAATCTAATTTTTAACTCCAACTGACGCATCCAAATAGATGCTTGGTCTTTATTTATGCATTCTTTTTTTTTTTTTAATTTTCAGTTATTTTGTTGATTATTTTATTTCTTGTTTATTTATTACTTATGTATTTTTTTTTATTTAAATAGATTTTCTTAAATATATCCAATTATATGTATCGCACATGCTTTTAAACTAGATAAAGAAAGAAAAGAAAGGAAGAAAAAAAAAAACTCAAAGTTCATCATACTTCAAATTTGTTTTGAAAGGAGACCCTTCAAAAGAGTTTCCATGTTTTTTTTTTTTTTAATTTTTTTGGAGGCCCAGGATTTAAATCCAGTTGCCAATTTCAAAAACAAAAGCCAATCTAGTTTGTTTTATTCTGTAATGAAAGAAGAAAAAAAATAATAATTAGGGGACGTTTGGTTCGTTAACTCATTTCCAATTAAAATATACTTTTTCATTTCAATTTTTGTTTTTTTTTTAAAAAGCTTTTGTCTTTTTCTAAAAAAGTTTTTGTCTTTTCTGACAAATTTTCGACTCAAACTTAAAATTTTGAACTCAAATTTAAAATTTTCAAACTCAATTACAGAATCAAACAAAGCCTAAAAAAACTGTAAAAAGTTGACTAACATTAGTGTATCTTCTTGAATAGTACTTAAAATGTTAATAGAGTGAATGTCTTAACAATAGATATACTCTTTTAAGAAGTGCATCTAATTTTGGATTTTTTTAAAAAGGTTAATTATTCGTTTGATCCCTAATCTTTTTATAAAGTTATGATTTGGTCCTCAACATTTTTTTGTTGTTGTTACAAAGCCCTTAAACTCCTTTTTTTTTTTTTTTTTGTTAACAGATGTTAAAGATTTAACAAAAAATATCACGTTAATCACACATAATTTACTATTTAAGGATAATTAAAAAAAAATTATACGATTCAATTTACATGTGTCGTACACGTGATGCGTTTCATCTATTTTTTAGGGACCTCTTATAGTCACAAAAACAAAAATAAAAATAAAAAAGGGACTGGGACCAAATCATAATTGTATAGAAAGATCAAGACTAAATATACAATGTATCCGAAAAAATATATATATCATAAATAACATAGGAGTTCAAACGTGATTGCTTACAATGTAAATGCGTAGGTAGTTGTTTATAGTACCTTAGAATATTAAATTTGCGTATGCAGTCTTTCAAAGAAAATGATGATGTGTGTATCAACAATAAGCCATATTTGGTTGTACTTTATTTATAGCTGAACCACATTTGATTAAGCCTTTAACTCTTCCATACGATACCAAATCAACCATGTCGGTTCATGTATAAACAGTCATGTCAATTTGTCTACATATCCAATAATATAAACTTCACCTTGATTTAGCAAAAAGGAACTGTGGGAACATATTACTCTAGTGTTTAATTGACATGATAATAATAAACTTATCCGTTCGTATTTGAATTATTAGGGGGAGTTTGGCTCCCGTTTCAACTCCATCTCATTTCAAACTTTTTTTTGTCTTTTTCCTAAAAAGTTTTTGTCTTTTTTCCAAAAAGTTTTTTGTCTTTTCTGAAAATTCAAAAAAATTTACTATTACAACTAAAATATTTCAACTCAAACTAAAATATCTTTAATTAAATCTTATATTTGACTTGTCAATAATAAATTTTTAATGTTATCTTTGATGTCGGATTTGATGGCAAGTTTTCGATAAAGTATAGATTTCAGTGAATTTGGTATTTAATTTTGTTAATTGTTGTTTCAACTTTTTCATCTGATTATTATAATTTTGTCATTTTAAAATTTTTTGAATGTTAGAACCTTGTTTTTTCGAATTTCAAAACTTTACTTTTTCGTCTAATGATGATGAATTAGACGCAACAATTAGCATCATATATTGGGGTACAAATAACAAATATGTTATTTCTCCATTATTGCTATTATTATTATTATTATTATTATTATTATTTGTGTGCAACAAATAGAGCATTGAAGAACATTTGCATTGAAGATAGTCTCTCCTTTTTGTTTGTTTGTTTTTTTTTTTTTTTTTTTTTTGAGAGGAATTTCGGATTGCATTATTTAGGGTAAATCAACCAAAACCGACAAGGCAATAAACAAAGGATAATAGTCCACAAAGCTACAATCCAAAGAAGATTAAGTGTTGAGGTAGAAAGGGTGTGAGCCACTCCATTTACTCCTCTAGGAACATAAAAACAATAATTAAAAACACTACATCTTGACATCTCAACAATATCAGCAATTAACACATTGTCTTCACTAATTGAGGACAAATTTTGTACCTCAAAAGCCAAACACGTTGCATCTGTTTTAGTTATCTCGATCTGCAAACCCAAATTCTAAGCAAAAGAGAGGCCTTCCCAAAGAGCTAGACATTCGGCAATGTTCTAAGTTTAGGGTGATAATTCTAAGAATTATAGTTATTTTAGGCACTTTTAGACTTGAATGTAGTTGATTTAGAGAGTATTTGTATTATCTTTAGCAGATTTTTCTTTTGTTTTTTTGTTTGTGTGAACTTTTTATCTTGGATTTAGTGTTTGGTTGAAATCATGGCAAATGTAAAGAAAAATATGATCAAATGAGGGTTGATGTATGTTTTAATTCTTGCGTGAATTGTAGAAGAATCTGAGCCGAAAATGCTGCAGCAATTCTCACAGCATTCCTTGTAGCAAACGGTACCAGCTAGCATTATTTTGAAAGAGCAAAAAGAAGATTATAGCTCATATTTGTGGGGACCATTTTTCTACCTCAGTTGGGAGGTCACGTGAGCCTTGGTTTATGCCCTAAAGGGTTAGTGCAAGTGGAGAGGCAGCCGGATTAGTTTTTAAAAACAAAGTTGAAAATTAGGGAAATTGGGGAAAGTACAGAGAAGAAAATAAGAAGAGTACAGGGAGAGTGAGAGCTACAGATTTGCTTCCATTTTCACGCCTATTTTGGAGAGTGAGCTCAGGAGAAGAAGGAAAGGATGAGAAGGACACATCTAGCCACTTGGAGTTTTTTTCTTACTTACTCTTTTGTTTGATTTAATTCTTGATTTCATTCTCTGTTGAACAATGGATTATGTTCTTAAGCTTGTTTTTGTAATCCTAAACACTAGCTAAATTTTTTTAGATGAGATTGTTGATGAACCCAAAATTGGGAGAATAATTTGAATGTTTATTGGAATGTTAAGTAATTTCTTTCCTGTTCATTCAAGTGCTTTGATTGTTTAATTTCTATTGTTGATTGGCCATCAATTTTTAGGAAACTAGGCTTTGATTAACTTTGGAAAGATTAATTTGAGCTGGATCTAACTTGGATTATGCAAGTTCAATATGTTTTTTGAAGTTTATATTAAATTGTGAATGGTATAGGAATATGCTATTTATCTCGTATAACCCATTGAATTGGTGCATGAATTTGTGTTCTGAGAACTAGATTCACATAGGAACATGTTGAAAAAGGTTTAAAGAATTTTAGTCATAATTAATGCGGAAGAATTTTATGATAAAATTGAATTTCAGTTAACAGGACAGGTTTTACTGCAGCATTTCTCACAGCATTCAGATCAAAATTGTAATTAAGGGGAAATTGACAATCATAGCTTAATTCTCATTTCTGATTTACAAACACTTGATTGAATCTTGTTCTTTTTGTCCATTTTAGTGTATTTTCATTTTACTTATTTTATTTCATCATATTATTGCCATTTTACTTAGTTTAATTTTTCATCCAAAATTATTAGTGCTTGATTTCTTTTGCAAATTCACTTTAGTGATTCAATTCCTGTGAAGACGATACTCAACTCACTTTCTATATTACTTGTTCAATTATATATACTTGCGTAGGTTTATATACACGAAATAATTGCAAACAAGTTTTTGGCGCCGTTACCGGAGATTGAAATCATTAAAAACATTTGTAAAAGTTATTTTGTTTTAGTTCTTATTTTTGCATTTTCTTATTGGTAGAGTTTTTGTATTTTCAGAAGCTTGCTTTCTCTACATGAATAACCAGCGAAACCAAGAATTGTTCCCTTGGATCCAGAAATTGAAATAACATTTCTAGCAAAGAGAAAGGAGCAACAAGGTGTAGCGAGTGTGGATGTCAGAGACAAGGCTATTCGGGAGTATGCTGTACCCATTCTACATGGGCTCAATCCAGGCATTATTAGGCCAAAAATATAAGTGCTATAGTTTGAACTCAAGCCAGTTATGTTCCAAATGTTGCAAACTGTGGGCCCGTTCAGTGGAATGGCAACTGAGGATCCCCACATGCACCTTCAGCTATTCATGGAAGTGTGTGATTCTTTCAAGCTACTAGAGGTGTCCGAGGAAGCATTGAGGCTGAAGCTATTCCCTTATTCCTTGAGGGATAGAGCTTGAGCATGGCTTAATTCATTGCCACCGAATTCAATAGCAACATGGAATGACTTGGCAGAAAAGTTCCTCATGAAGTATTTTCCTCCAACAAAAAATGCCAAGCTTAGAAAGGACATCACTTCATTTCAACAATTGGAGGGAGAATCCTTGTATGAAGCTTGAGAGAGATTCAAAGAGCTGTTGTGAAATGCCCTCATCATGGGATTCCCCATTAGATTCAGATGGAAACATTTTACAATGGTCTCAATGGGCAAACACGTACAATAGTTGATGCGGCTGCCAATGGTGCTCTTTTGGCCAAATTATAGAATGAAACGTATGAGATTTTGGAGAGATGGCAACCAATAATTATCAGTGGCCCTCTGAGAGACTCAATGCTCGAAAGGCTGTAGGACTCTATAAAGTAGATGCTATTACTGCACTTTCTGCCCAACTATCGAGTTTGATGAATATGATCAAGACTATGAGCATGTAAGCAGGTGTTAATTCGGTGCATTCTGTTGGCGTCACTTGTGTTTGTTGTAGAGAGGGACACTTATATGAGGATTGCCCTTCTAATCGAACATCTACTTGTTATGTGAGTAATTTCAACCAGAACAACTATTATTCGGCGCCTTACAATCTGGGATTAAGACAACACCCAAACTTTTCATGGAGCAACCAAGGGGCAAGTTCTAGTGGAGCAAATGCTTATCATCGACTTTTTCACCCCCCGGGCTTTCCATCTCAACATTCAAGAACTCAAGCTATAGAATCATCTAGCTCATTAGAGAATTTGACTAAGGAGTATATAGCAAAGAATGATGCTAGAGTTCAGAGTTGTGATGCAACATTGAGGAGCTTGGAGAATCAGATTGGGCAGATTGCAAATGCCTTGAATGTTCGGCCACAAGACTTTTCCAAGTAATACTGAAGATCCAAGGAGGGAAGGGAAAGAACACTGCAAGGCAATTTTATTAAGGAGTGAAAAGGAACTGGAACCAAGGGCAAAGCCAAGTGGCTGATCATTTGTCTCGGTTGGAGAAAGCTGAGAAGGGCATTGATGCAGAGGTTATTAATAAGGTATTTCCAAATGAGCAGTTCTTGGTTGTCACTAGAGCTAATACTACATTGTCTTGGTACGCTAATTTGGTAAATTACTTAGTGAGTGGGTTGTTACCTCCTGAGTTGAATGGTCAACAAAAGAAGAAGTTTTTGCATGAGGTGAAATTTTACTTCTGGGATGAGCCTTACTTGTTCAGAAAATGTGCTGATCAGATTTTGCAACAGTATATCCCGGAGGAAGAAATCGAACAGGTGCTACTACACTGCCATAATTCCCCGTATGGAGGTCATTTTCAAAGTGACAAGACCGCAGCAAAAGTCTTGCAATCTGGCTTTTATTGGCCGAGCTTGTTTCGAGATACTCAGAATTTTGTGTTATGGTGTGATAAATGTCAACGGGGTTGGTAGTATCTCAAGATGACATGAAATGCCACTAACCAACATTCTTGATGTAGAGTTGTTTGATGTGTGGGGAATCGACTTTATGGGTCCTTTTATTCCTTTTTTTTGGCAATTTATACATACTAGTGGCAGTTGATTATGTTTCCAAGTGGTTAGAAGCTGTTGCCCTACCAACCAATGACTCAAAGGTGGTGGTCCAATTCATGAAAAAGCAAATTTTCACATGGTTTGGTACACCAAAGGCATTGATCAGTGACGAAGGGACACATTTCTGTAGCAAATACTTTGAGACTTTGTTGGCAAAGGACAACGTTCATTGCAAGGTGGCTACTGCTTATCACCCATAGACTAATGGGCAAGCAGAAACTTTAAACAAGCAAATCAAATCCAGTTTGGAAAAATTATACGTCCTACAAGAAAGGATTGATCCAAGAGGTTGGAAGATACATTGTGAGCCAACATGATTGCCTTTAAGACTCTAATTGGAATGTCACTGTATCAACTTGTGTTTGGGAAGGCCTACCATTTGCCTTTGGAGTTGGAATACAAGGCATATTGGGCACTTAAATAGTTGAATATAGACATGAGTGTTGCTGGGGAAAAGAAATTGATGCAGCTTAATAAGCTTGATGAATTTCGATTGCAAGCTTATGAGAACGCTAAGCTCTACAACGAAAAAGTCAAGCGTTGGCATGACAGAAAAATCATCAACAGGACATTTGAACCAGGGCAGCAAGTTCTATTGTTCGATTCAAGATTAAAGCTTTTTCCTGGGAAATTGGAGTCTTGGTGGTCTAGGTCATTCACAATTTCTTATGTTTTTTCTCATGGAGCGGTAGAATTGCAAGATGAAACAATAGGAATGAAATTTTTGGCAAATGGTCAGCAAATCAAGAACTATTAGGGAAGTCCTGTAGAGCATTCCAAGTCTTCCATCATTCTTAAAGATGCTTAAAACAGGAAAATAGTCAGGTTAATGACCTAAAAATAAGCACTCTTGGGAGGTAACCCAAAAATTTATTTGTTTTGTTATTTTGGTTTATTTTAATTTGTTTAAGTTGTTGATTTAGTAGTTGTTAAGTAATTTGAACTGATTTAATGATATTTTTCTATATAGACAGCGGCCTAGAAGTCAGCCTACCAAAGCAACCTGTCTTAAAATGCTGTAGGAATGCTGCAGCATTTCTCAAAAAAAAAAAAAAAAAAAAAAAAGAGGTGCAATCTGTCTTTAAAATGTTGCAGGAATGCTGTAGAATTTCTGAAAAGAAAAAATAAACAACAACCCTTTTTTCAGCCATTGTGTAAACCTAGGTTATAAAAGTAAATAGTCATTTGACCCATACTAGCCCCTGTCGTTTCTTCAACTTGAAACCCACCCCTTTGAAACTACTATTAAATAAGCAGATTTCTCTACAAATTTCACAAGGGAAGAAGACCCATAAATTTGGGGATTTTGATTTTGGGTCACTAAACAAGTTTGGGGGAGGTGGCTTTACAATTTGTGCTAGCATTGTGGGCGAGGTTCTGGGCATCAATTGCACTGCAGTCCATTAAACTCTTAAGGGGCGTAAGTTCTCTCTCTCTCATTTTTTTTCCTCATATACAGTTAATTTTTTCACCTTAAAAAAACTGATTTTGTGGGTTGGTTTTTGATTTCAATTTTTTGGGTTGGTTGAAAAGCTTGTTCTGTGTGTTTGTTGCTCATTGGATTTTGTGGGTTTCCATCCTTTTCTTAGGCATTTCATTGCCGAGTGGGTGTAGTGGTGTGTGGTTCATATAGAAGGGTAGTGCTCCTAGGTGTAGATTTTCTTTGTTAAAAAAAAAAATGCCATTGAAGAAACGTGTAATGAGAAGGAAAGGAAAGACAGCTGCTAGAAATGAAGAAATTCCAATGGTTGCTAAATTTGAATCTCAGCTTGTCAGGAAAAGGTTTAATGACTCTTTTGTTAGGAGGAATCTGTGGCCTGAGAGAGGGTTTGTTTATATGTTAAGTGACACTCTTGGGTATCCTGAGTATATTTACTCAGTGATCTTCAAGAACAACTGGAAAAATTTTTATCAGCACCCCGAGGTTGCGATAGTCCCATTAGTTAACGAATTTTATATTAACTTTGATGGTGGCAACCCAAATTTGGTGTATGTGAGAGGTAGAAGAGTGGATATTAGTGGGATAGCAATTAATAAGGTCTATAGGCTTGATGATGTAGAGGATGAATACCTTGAATTTTCTAAACATGTGCATGAGAATCAATTGAGTAAAATTGTAAAGGAAATTTGTGTGCCAGGGACTGAATGTATTAAATCAACCCATGGATCCATATCCTTATCTAGGCGTAATCTTAAACCGGGGCTTATGATTTAGAACCATTTTATCAAGTCTAAACTCATGCCATCCTCCCATGACCACATAGTTAATAAGGATAGGGCCATCCTGCCTTTTGCTATCGTTGAGGGTACAAAGATTAATGTGGGGGATGTCATTAATGAGTAAATTAGTGTTTGTGCAAGCAGACAAAGTAGGGGTTAATGGTTTCCTTCTCTTATTAGTAATTTGTGCTTAGCATAAGGTGTGGAGGTTTCTAGTGAGGAGAAAAAGCTTAAACCTTCTAGGCATATCACCATCATAGTTATAACTCGAATTTTGCACGACAAACCAACAGTAACAGGAGAAGAAAACCCAAACCCAGTCCTTAAGGCTTGTCCACCAGAGCATTCTAACTACATTCCTTCTGGTGCAAGGTCTAGTTTCCTTCAATTAGAGCAGCGAATAAGTCAGATGGAGGTCATGTAGTATGAATCATTGCAAATGATGCGGGACTTTTAGAAGTATGAACGTGACAAGGACTTGGCTCTTCAACGGCATTTCCAAGTCAATTCTAAGCGGTTTCATTCATTTCCACAATTCCCACAGCACTTGTGTGACTCTTCTACTGAGGATTCTGAGCCTAAGAGGGACATTAATCCTGAAGTTGTGGCCTCCAGTCATTCAGAGGAAGAATCCCACGAAGTACCCATTACTACTCCTACCACAGCCCGAGATAAAGGAAAGGCTTCCATGACTAAACCGGCTAGAAAGAAATCAACCATTTGAAGTGCAGCCAAGTGGAAATCGAAGGATTAAAGGTGATTGTCAATATCCTCTACGGTTTCAGGGGAATCTTCTTTGCCCATTAGTTTATTTTTATTTTTGTTTTTATTTTCTTTATTGCATTTTCACGTATTTGGTTAGTGTGTTTGTTGTTTGTATTTCTTTGTATATTTTACAAACAGTGAGGACACTATTTACTTTTAAGTTTGGGGGTGCATGGAACTGCAATTCCATGTGTTTTTTTTTGCTGATTTTTGTGATTTTGTGTTTGTATGTTTTTCTTTTTGTGTGGTTTATTTAGTATGCTAAACCCGAGTTATGTTTTCTGTCTTACGTTTGTTTGGTGTTGTTTTTGGTTTTTTTTTTTTTTTTAATGTTTGTGGTTTACTTTGTGTTTGTGATGTCTTGGAGAATTTGTCTTTTGGTCGTTTGTGTTTAAAAGAGGATTTTCAATGATGAAAAAAAAAAAAAAAAAGATTTTAAGTACCATGTTTTGTGCAATGCTCTGACTTGTTTGGGTATTAGGAAAACCTGTTGAAACTGGTTTTGGATGTAATTTCCATTGTTTCATTGAGGAAAACATCTTAGTATAACTTTCCAATAAGTTTAGTGATAGTTAGATTGTTGTGAGAGATGAGGTCTCTAGAATTGATTTATAAAAACCCTCGAGGTGAATCCTTGAAAACTTAGTGTGAGGGAGATGATTTAGGCCCTATTTGATCAATTTGAGTCTTTTCTAGCCATCAATGATCATATGCATCCTTAGTCACCTACTTTGAGCCTTAAGACCTATTTCTTTAACACTTTGAATTACACCTAAAGCACTAAACAGTTACTGTTGTATAAGCTAGCATGCATTTCCTGATTGTTTAATTTCAAAAAAAAAAACAAAAAACAAAAAAAAAACAAAACAAAAGAATAGGTAAAAAAAAAAAAACAAAGGAAAAAATAAGCTAAAGATAACATAAATACTCTCTAAACTAACTACATTCAAGTCTAAAAGTGCCTAAGATAACTCTAATTCCTAGAATTATCACACCCCCAAACTTAGAATATTGCTCATCCTTGAGTAATGACTCAAACAAAAGACAAAAAACACAAATATTAAGAAAAGACAATAAGAAAAATGAGTAATGACAACAAGAGATTTCCATCTTTCAGTCATAAGATCCAAGAAGATATGCTATTTTCTTAGAGTTTTCATTTATTTAATTAAATCACCTATTCATGCTCAACACCAACTTTCTTTAAGTGTTAGGTCAACCTATCCTATCACATGGTCTGAATGTTATCACTTGGTGTGTGAGTGCACATCCTTTATACTTCCTTCCCAATGACTTACTTCAAACTAGACTACGATCACCGAACCTCTATAGGTTGATTTTTTAATTCCCTCTCCACTAATGCAAGAATACCTAACATTAGGGATTAATAGGATTTTAATGGGTTGTGATGCTAGCTGAGGTTAGAGTAGGATAAAAGATTTAATCTTTAAGCTCAACATCATAACACAAAGCTAATTCTAAAAATCAAAATGGTCCTCCTCATCCTTTAGGACCCTAGAAACTGAATACCTTCTTTACTCAACATTTCATGCACACTTTATTCCACTATATATATATATATATATTTAAACATTCATTATGTCACTGCTACTTTTTTACGCGAATGCCAACATTGGTGATGAAGACACCTAGTTATTCAGTAACGTCATATTTCAGAATTGCTATAGCATACTCATATTCTGAATTGCTGTTTGATGTAAAAGTACACATGGAACTCATGCTACTCCTGGTTACTAGGCAACTCAGAATAGCGGAGTAGTTTTTTTATTTTTTTTGAAATCAAACAATCAGGAAATGCATGCTAGTTCATAAAACAGTAATTGTTTAGTGCTTCAGGTGTAATTCAAGGTGTTAAAAAAATAGGTATTAAGGCTCAAAGTGAGTAACTAAAGATGCATATGATCATTGGTGGCTAGAAAAGGCTCAAATTGATCAAACAGGGCCTAAATCATCTCCCTCATACTAAGTTTTCAAGGATTCGCCTCTAGGGTTTCTCTAAATCAATTCTAGAAATCTCAGCTCTCATAACGATCTAGCTATTACTAAACTTCTTAGAAAGTTATACTAAGATGTTGTCCTCAATGAAACAATGAAAATTACATCCAAAACCAGCTTCAACAGATCTTCTAGACACCCAAACAAGTCAGCGCATTGCAAAAAACATAGTAGTGAACATTTTTTTTTCATTATTGAAAATTTTCTTCTAAACACAAATGACTGAAGGACAAAATCTCCAAGACATCACAAACATAAAACAAACCACAAACATTAAAAAAAAAAAAAAAACTAATAACAACACCAAACAAACATAAGACAGAAAACATAACTCGGGTTTAGCATACTAAATAAACCACACAAAAAGAAAAACACACAAACACATAATCACAAAAATCAGTAAATAAACAAATGGAATTGTAGTTCCATGCACCCCCAAACTTAAAAGTAAACAGTGTCCCCACTGTTTATAAAATATACAAAGAAACACAAACAACAGACACACTAACCAAATATGTGAAAATGCAATAAAGAAAATAAAAACAAAGATAAAAATAAACCAATGAGCAAAAAAGACTCCCCTGAAACCGTGGAGGATACTGACAATCACCTTTAATCCTTCTATTTCCACTTGGCTGCATTTCGAAGGATTGATTTCTTTCCAGCTGGTTTAGTCATGGTAGCTTTTCCTTTATCTGGGGTTGTGGTAGGAGTAATAGTGGGTATTTCGTTGGATTCTTCCTCTGAATGACTGGAGGCCACAGCTTCAGGACTAACGTCCCTCTCAGGCTCAGAATTCTCAGCAGAAGAGTCACACAAGTACTGTGGAAATTGTGAAAATGAATGAAACCGCTTAGAATTGACTCGGAAATGCTGTTGAAGAGCCAAGTCCTTATCACGTTCATACTACCAAAAGTCCCGCGTCATTTGCAATTATTCATACTGCATGACCTTCATCTGACTTAAGGAAACTAAACCCTGTACCAGAAGAAATATAGTTAGAATGCTCTGGTGGACAAGCCTTATGGACCGGGTTTGGGTTTTCTTCTCCTGCTATTGCTGGTTTGTCGTGCAAAATTCGGGTTATAACTGTCATGGTGATATGCCTAGAAAGTTTAAGCTTTTCCTCCGCACTGGAAACCTCCATACCTTGTGCTAAGCACAAACTAATAATAAGAGAAGGAAACCATAAACCCCAACTTTGTCTGCCTGCACAAACACCAATTTGCTCATTAATGACATCCCCCAAATTAATCTTTCTACCCTCAAAGATAACAAAAAGCAAGATGGCCCTATCCTTATTAACTGTGTGGTTATGGGAGGATGACATGAGTCTAGACTTGATAAAATAGTTCCAAATCATAGGTTCTGGTTTAAGATTATGCCTAGATAAGGATATAGATCCATGGGTTGATTTGATACACTCGGTCCCTAACACACAAATTTCCTTTACAATTTCACTCAATTGAATCTCATGCACATGCTTAGAAAATTCAAGGTATTCACACTCCACATCATCCAGCTTATAGACCTTATTAGTTGTTTCCCCACTAATATCCACTCTTATACCTCTCACATACATCAAATTTGGGTTGCCACCATCAACATTAGCATAAAATTCCTTAACTAACGGGACTATGGCAACCGAGGGGTGCGAACAAAAATTTGTTCCAGTTGTTCTTGAAGATCATTGATTAAATATACTCAGGATACCTAAGAGTGTCACTTGACATATAAATAAACCCTATTTCAGGTCACAGATTCCTCCCGGCAAAAGAGTCATTAAACTTTTTCTTAACAAGCTCAAATTCAAACTTAGCAACCATTGGAATTTCTTTATCTCTAGCAGCAGCCTTTCCTTTTCCTCTCATTGCACATTTCTTCAATGGCTTTTTTTTTTTTTTTTTTTAACAAAGACAACCTATACCTAGGAGCACCACCCTTCCAAATGAACCACGCACCATTACACCCACTCGGCAATGAAATGCCCAAGAAAAGGATGGAAACGCACAAAATCCAATAAGCAACAAACACATAGAATAAGCTTTTCAACCAACCTAGAAATTGAAATAAAAAAAACCAACCCAGAAAATTAGTTTTTTTTTTTTAGGTAAAAAAATTAACTGTATATAAGGGGAAAAAAAAAAAAGAGAACTCAAGCCTGTTAGGAGTTCGGTAGATTGCAGTGAAATTGATGCCTAGAACCTCGCCCATAATGCTAGCACGAACTGTAAAGCCACCTCCCCCAAATTTGCTTAGTGACCCAAAATCAAAATCCTTAAATTTGTGGGTCTTCCCTCGCGAAATCTGTGGAGAAATATGCTTATTTAATGGCAATTTCAAATGAGTGGGTTTCAAGTTAAAGAAATGGCAGGGGCTAGTGTGGGTCAAATGACTCTTTACTTTTATAACCTAGGTTTACACAATGGTAGAGAAAAAGGGTTGTCATTTTTTTTTTTTTTTGCAGAATGCTTTAGCATTCCTGCAACATTTTAAGACAGATTGCTCCCCCATTTTTTTTTTTTAGAAATGCTGCAGTAATGCTGTAGCATTTCAAGACAGATTGCTCTGGAAGGTTGATTCCTAGGTTGCTGCCTGCATAGAAAAATATCATCAAATCAGTTCAAATTACTTAACAACTACTAAATCAACAACTCAAACAAATTAAAATAAACCAAAATAACAAAACAAATAAATTTTTGGGTTGCCTCCTAAGAGCGCTTGTTTTTAAGTCATCAGCCTGACTACTTTTCTGTTTTAAGCATATTTAAGAATGATGGAAGACTTAGAATGCTCCACAGAACTTCCCTAATAGTGCTTGATTCGCTGATCATTCATCAAAAATTTCCTTCATGTTGGATCATCTTGCAATTCTACTGCTCCATGAGGAAAAACATAAGAAATTATTAACGGGCCAGACCACCGAGACTTCAATTTCCCAGGAAAAAGCTTTAATCTTGACTTAAACAATAGAACTTGCTGCCCTAGTTCAAATGTCCTGTTGATGATTCTCCTATCATGCTAACGCTTGACTTTTTTCTTATAGAGCTTAGCGTTCTCATAAGCTTACAATCAAAATTCATCAAGCTTATTAAGCTGCATCAATTTCTTTTCCCTAGTAGCACTTATGTCCATATTCAACTGTTGAATTGCCAAATATGCCTTGTGCTCCAACTCCCAAGGCAAATGGCAGGCCTTCCCAAACACAAGTTAATATAGTGACATTCCAATTGGAGTCTTAAAGGCAGTCATGTAAGCCCACAATGCATCTTTCAACCTCTTGGATCAATAATTTTTTGTAGGACATACAGTTTTCTCCAAAATGGATTTGATTTGCTTGTTTGAAGTTTCCGCTTGCCCATTAGTCTGTGGGTGATAAGCAGTAGCCACCTTGTGACGAACATTGTACTTTGCCAACAAAGCCTCAAAGCACTTGTTATAGAAATATGTCTTTTTGTCACTAATCAGTGCCCTTGGTATACCAAACCGTGTGAAAATTTGCTTTTTCATGAATTGGACCACCACCTTTGAGTCATTGGTTGGTAGGGTAATAGTTTCTACCTAATTGGAAACATAATCAACTGCCATTAATATATATAAATTGCCAAAAGAAGAAATAAAAAGACCCATAAAATCGATTCCCCACACATCAAACAACTCTACCTTAAGAATGTTGGTTAGTGACATTTCATGTCATCTTGAGATACTACCAACCCGTTGACATTTATCACACCATAGCACAAAATTCCGAGCATCTCGGAACAAGTTCGGCCAATAAAAGCCAGATTGTAAGACTTTTGCCCTGGTCTTGTAACTTTAAAAATGACCTCCATACGGAGAATTATGGCAGTATTGCAGCACCTGTTCGATTTCCTCTTCCGGGATACATCGTTGCAAAATCTGATCAGCACTTTTTCTGAACAAGTAAAGCTCATCCCGGAAGTAAAATTTCACCTCATGCAAAAACTTCTTATTTTGTTGACCATTTAACTTAGGTGGTAACAACCCACTTACTAAATAATTTACCAAATCAGCATACCAAGGTAACGTAGTATTAGCTCTAGTGACAACCAAGAGCTGCTCATGCAGAAACATCTCATTAATAACCTTTGCATCCGTGCCCTTCTCAGCTTTCTCCAACCAAGACAAATGATCAGCCACTTAGTTCTCTGTTCCTTTCTTATCTTTGATCTCCAGGTTAAATTCTTAAAGCAGAAGCACCCATCTAATCAGCCTTGGCTTTGCATCCTTTTTCTCTACCAAGTATTTGATGGTCGAAAGATCTATAAAAACCGTGACCTTTGCTTGTATCAAATAAGCTCAAAATTTGTCAAAGGCGAAGATAACAACCAACAGCTCATTCTCTGTCATCATGTAATTTTGCTCGGCCCCTGACAGAGTCTTACTGGCATGGAAAATTGAATGGAATATCCTGTCTTTACGTTACTCTAAAACAGCTCCCACAGCCCAATCACTCGCATCACACATCACTTCAAATGGTAAAAACCAATCTGGGGCTACTATGATTGGTGCTGAAATGAGCTTCTTCTTCAAATTTGTGAACATTAGCAAATATGCCTCATCAAAGATGAATTGACTGTCCTTCTCCAACAAGCTGCAAAGAGGTTTTGAGATCTTGGAAAAATCTTGGATAAATCTTCAATAGAAGCCCACGTGCCCAAGAAAACTCCGAAGCCCTTTCACATTTGATGGTAATGGCAACTTCTCAATTATAGCAATCTTTACTTTGTCAACCTCAAGGCCATTTCTCGAAATTCAATGTCCCAACACTATGCCCTCCTTGACCACAAAGTGACAATTTTCCTAATTGAGAACTAAATTGGTCTCTTCACAACGCTTCAAGACCCTTGCCAAGTTGGTGAGGTAATATTCAAAATTTTCTCTAAAAACCAAAAAATCGTCCATGAAAACCTCCACATATTGCTCTACTATATCAGTGAAAATCATCATCATACACTACTGAAAAGTTACAGGTGCGCTACACAAGCCAAATGGCATCTTTCTAATGGCAAATGTACGGAATGGACAAGTGGAGGTTGTCTTGTATTGGTCTTTCGGGGCTATGGCAATCTGATTATAACCTGAGTATTCGTCTAAGAAGCAATAGAATTCTTTCCTGGCCAATCTATCTAGCATCTGATCAGTGAATGGGAACGGGAAGTGATCTTTCAGTGTGGCTTTGTTAAGCTTCTTATAGTCCATACAAATCTGCCAACCCGTTACTATTCTTATTGGAATCAATTCATTATTTTCATTTTCCACAACGGTAATCCCTCATTTCTTGCGAACACACTGAACCGGATTGACCCACGAATTATCGAAGATTGGTAAATTATCCCCGCATCCAACCACTTAATTATCTCCTTCTTAACTACCTCCTTCATGATCAGATTCATTCGTTGCTGACCTTCTATGGATCCTTTTTTGTCATCCTCCAAAAGAATCTTGTACATACAAAATAAGGGACTTATACCCTTTATATTTGCTATTGTCCACCCAATGGCACCTTGGAATTTTCTCAAAATATAAAGCAAACTTTCCCCTTGATCTTTAGTCAAGTCGGCAACAATGATTACAGGTAGAGTCGAGAATTCTCCCAAATAAGCATGCCTCAAATAAGACGGTAGAGATTTCAATTCTAACACCGGTGGCTCTTCCCTTGAGGACTTGGATGGTTTGTGCTTATGGTTTGACAGATCCAGTGATTCAAATTTTTGCAAAGATCTTGGCACAATTGCATTACCATCTAACTAAACAAGTTGTTTCACAAATTCATCTTCATCCTCCACCGTATCCAATGCCAATGACGAACATATTAAATCTTGTTGGTTACTTGCCTCAAACTCTTCGGTCACTAAGGAATCTAAAGCATATATGGCAAAACACTCTTTCATCTCAACTGGAAACTTCAAAGCATTGAACACATTAAATGTCATCTGCTCATTTTGCACCCTCATAATTAATTTCCCCTTTTGCACATTAATCAAGGTGCAGCCCGTAGCAAGAAATGGCTTTCCCAGGATGATTGGCACTTCTTTGTCAGCCTCATAATCAAGAATGACAAAATTGGTAGGAAAAATAAACCTATCCACCTTTACTAGAACATCTTCAATCTTCTCTTCAGGATGTGTGATGGACCTATCAGCAAGCTACAATGATACTGTGGTAAGCTGTGCTTCACCAATTCCTAACTTCTTGAAGATGGACATTGGCATCAAATTGATACTAGCTCCCAAATCACATAAAGCTTTACCAAAGTATTGGTTTCTAATTGAGCATGGTATTGTAAAACTTCCCAGATCCTTCAGCTTGGGAGGGAGTTTATTTTGCAATATGGCGGTATTCCTCTGTCAAAGCTACAGTTTCAAATTCTCCAAACCTACACTTCTTAGTGACCAAATCTTTTATGAATTCGGCGTAATTCAGCATCTGCTCCAGGGCTTCAACAAAAGGTATGTTGATGTGAAGCTGCTTCAAGACATCCAGAAATTTGTAAAACTGATCATCCTTTTGTTGATTTTGAAACCGCTGAGGAAATGGTAGAGGCAATTTGTTGTTTTTGGCTTCTGTAGTTCCTACTGTACTAGAATGCTGCGAAAATGCTGTAGCATTTTTTGAGTCAGATTCCAACTGCTGATTTGTACCCTGCTTTTCTTCTTGTTAAAGTTGCTCGTTTTGTTCTTCGATTGAATTGGGCTTATTCTGTACAGCTTTTGGCTTTGCCTTTAGTTCCAACTCCTTTCCACTCCTCAATAAAATTGCCTTGCAGTGTTCTTTCCCTTCCCTTCTTGGATCTTCAGTATTACTTGGAAGAGAGCCTTCCGGCCTAACATTCAAGGCATTTGCAATTTGCCCAATTTGATTCTCCAAGCTCCTCAATGTTGCATTATAACTATGAACTCTAGTGTCATTCTTTGCTATATACTTCTTGGTCAAATTCTCCAATGAGCTAGATGATTCCATAGCTTGAGTTCTTGGTTATTGAGATGGAAAGCCCGTTGGGTGAGAAAGTCGATGATAAGCATTTGCTCCACTAGAACTTGCCCCTTGGTTGTTCTATGAAAAGTTTGGGTGATGTCTCAACCCCGGATTGTAAGGCGCTGAATAATGGTTTTTTCGGTTGAAATTACCCACATAACAAGCAGAGGTTGGATTAGAAGGGCAATCCTCTTACAAGTGTCCCTCTCTACAATTAACACAAGTAACGCCAATAGAATGCACCGAATTAACACCCATCAACATACTTATAGTCTTGATTATATTCTTCAAACTCGATACTTGGGCAGAAAGTGCAGAATAGCATCTACTTCATGGAGTCCTGCAGCCTTTGGAGCATTGAGTCTCTCGGTGGGCCACTGATAATTATTGGTTGCCATCCTCTCCAAAATCTCATACGCTCCATTATACGATTTGGCCAAAAGAGCACCATTGACAGCTGCATCAACTATTGTATGTGCTTGCTCATTGAGACCATTGTAAAATGTTTCCATCTGAATCCAATTGGGAATCCCATGATGAGAGCACTTTCGCAATAGCTCTTTGAATCTCTCCCACACTTCATACAAGGATTCTCCCTCCCATTGTTAGAATAAAGTGATGTTGTTTCTAAGCTTGGCATTCTTTGTTGGAGGAAAATACTTCATGAGGAACTTTTTTGCCAAATCATTCCATGTTGCTATTGAATCAGTGGCAACAAATTAAGCCATCCTCTAGCTCTATTCCTCAAGGAATAAAGGAATAGTTTCAGCCTCAATGTTTCATTGGACACCCCCGGTAGCTTGAAAGAATCACATACTTCCATGAATAGTTGAAGGTGCATGTGAGGATCCTCAGTTGTCATTCCACTGAATTGGCCCATAGTTTGCAACATTTGGAACATAACCGGCTTGAGTTCAAACTGTGGCACTTGTATTTCTGGCCAAATAATGCCTGGATTGAGCCCATGTAGAATAGGTACAGTATACTCCCGAATAGCCTTGTCTCTGTCATCCACTAAAACCGGTTGAGCTAATAAATTGTTGACATTCACTTGCTGCCCATCATTAGCCATATTGACAGTGACTCTTTCTGCTATTTCTCCCACACCCGCTAGACCTTGTTGCTCCCTTCTCCTTGTTAGAAATGCTCTTTCAATTTCTGGATCCAAGGGCAGCAACTCTTGGTTTCGCTGGTTATTCATGCAGAGAAAGCAAACTCCTGAAAATACAAAAACTCAACCAATAAGAAAATACAAAAATAAGAACTAAAACAAAATAACTTTTACAAATGTTTTTAATGATTTTAATCCCCGACAACGGCGCCAAAAACTTGTTTACGATTATTTAGTGTGTTTAAACCTACGCAAATGTATGTAATCGAATAAGTAATATAGAAAGTGAGTTGAGTATTGTCTCCATAGGGATTGAATCACTAAAGTGAATTTGCAAAAGAAATCAACCACACATAATTTTAGATGAAAAATTAAACTAAGTAAAATGGTAATAATATGATGAAATAAAATGAGTAAAATGAAAATGCACTAAAATGGACAAAAAGAATAAAATTCAATCTAGAGTTTGTAAATCAGAAATGAGAATTAAGCTAGGATTATCAATTTCCCCTCAATTACAAGTCTAATCCGAATGCTGTAAGAAATGTTGCAGCAAAACCTGTCCTGTTAACTAAAATTCAATTTTATCATAAAATTCTTCCGAATTAATTATGACTAAAATTATTTAAACCTTTTTCAACATATTCCTATGTAAATCTAATTCTTAGAACACAAATTCATGCACCAATTTCAATGGGTTATACAAGGTAAATAGCATATTCGTATACCATTCACAAATCAATATAAACTTCAAAAAGCATATTGAACTTGTATCATCCAAGTTAGATCCAGCTCAAATTAATCTTTCCAGAGTTAATTAAAGCCTAGTTTCCTAAAAATTGATGGCCAATCAACAATAGAAATTAAATAATCAAAGCACTTGAATGAACAAGAAAGAAATTGCTCAACATTCAACAAACAATCAAATCATCCTCCCAATTTCGGGTTCATCAACAATCCCAACTAAAGAAATTTAGCTCATGTTTAGGATTACAAAAACAAGCTTAAGAACATAATCCATTGTTCAACAGAGAATGAAATCAAGAATTAAATTAAAGGAAAGAGTAAGCAAGAGAAAAACTCCAAATGGCTAGATGTGTCCTTCTTGTCCTTTCCTTCTTCTCCTGAGCTCACTCTCCAAAATAGGGGTGAAAATGGAAGCAAATCTGCAACTCTCACTCTCCCTGTACTCTTCTTCTTTTCTTCTCTGTATTCTCCCTAATTTCCCTAATTTCCAGCTTTTTTTTTTTACCAATCCGGCTGCCTCTCCACTTGTACTAACCTTTTAGGGCATAAACGAAGGCTCATGTGACCTCCCAACTGAGGTAAAAAAATGGTCTCCATAAATATGAGCTGTAATCTTCTTTTTGCTCTTTCAAAATAATGCCAGCTGATACCGTTTGCAGCAAGGAATGCTTTGAGAATTGCTGCAGCATTGTCGGCTCAGATTCTTATACAATTTACACAAGAATTAAAACATACATCAACCCTCATTTGATTCTATTTTTATTCACATTCGCCATGATTTCAACCAAACACTAAACATAAGATAAAAAGTTCACACAAACAAAAAAAACAAAGGAAAAAAATGCTAAAGATAACACAAATACTTTCTAAACCAACTACATTCAAGTCTAAAAATGCTTAAGATAACTCTATTTCTTAGAGTTATCAATCTGTTTCAGCTATCTCGATCTGCAAACCCAAATTCTAAGCGAAAGTGAGGCATTCCCGAAGAGCTAGACATTCAACAATATGGGGCGAGAAGAATCCAGTCACACGTCTCGCAAAACTAGCAACTACCATACCATTAGAGTCTCTAATTATAGCCCCAATGCCAACCTCTTCCTTTCCAATATGTACCGAGGCATCTACATTCAGTATCAAAGAGCCATGTTTTGGTTTTTTCCACTTTATCTGATTATCAATAGTGAGCGAACTAACCACTGGAACTTCAAGTTTGAAACATTGCTGGAAATCGCCTAACATTCTATTCGCTGTCTCCAGCACACTCCAGGCATCAATTACATGAGTGGAATGAACCCGCATATTCCTTGCCCACCAAATAGCCCAAGCCATACTAGTAAAAATTTCTAGCTCTTCTAGGAACCCTTTCTCAGAGAACTCTAAACAAAGCCCAGCAAATGATACAACCAAGGAACATCTCAACTTGGGCCAGAGGACAAAAGAATCCCAAACCTCCTTAGCGCTTAGACACTCCCACAAGCTATGCCAAACTGACTCAACCCCATCACAACATCGTATACATTCATTCAAACGTTTCACTCTCCCTTCTATTAAGAACAACGAAACAGGGGAGGACTCCATGAAAAGGCCGCTTAAAAAGATTTTTACCTTGCTTGGTAATTTCAAACTCCAAAGTTTTCCCTATCAAGCCTTACCGACCGTTGCATTAGATGAGCCCTCCAATCCTTTAGCCTCCATAGCCACCCAATATCTTAAACGCACCGTGTATAGACCATGTGAGTCGTAGTGCCAAATCAAGTTATTAGGACAATTGGATCTCCCCAAAGGAATGCTCAAAACACCTCACTATCCATTGACAAGAAAGACTGAGAAATAAGTTCACAATCCCATTGCCTATTTTGGATAAGGTCTACCACCTTCCAATTTGATGCACCCCTTGGAACACTCGTAATAGGTTTAAAACTATGAGGTCGGGGGAGCCATAGATCTAAAAAAAAATCCAACATTTCTTCCATTGTCAATTCTCTACCTAACACCTGAGGCCAATAAGTCCCTCCCTAACATAATTGATCGTCAAGTATAGGATGTATTAGCACCAATTCTAGCATTTAGAAAAGAGCAATTATGGAAATACTTAGTGTATGTTTGGCATTACATCTTAAACTCAATATTTTCATATCATTTTTTGTCGTTTTCTGAAAAGTCAACAAAAATTATAACTAGTTTTTTAAAAAGTCAACCAACTCAAACTTAAAAATTTTAATTCAAACCGTTTCACCAAACGGAGCATTAGCTTTCAATACTAAATCTGTCAATGTAATTTGAAAGAGTGAGAATATCTTTTTGTATGCGTTTTAAATATTAAATTGGATTAAAATCATATTAAAATAAATTTTATATAAATTAACCATTTGAAAACGATCCCAACATCGCTTATATATGATTAAATTCAATTAGAAAAGTTACAAGTTATTGTTTTGAATCATTAAAATTTCTTTATAACATTATCAATTCTTTAATTTAATCTAAACTTTAAGGTGACCCTTTTTTTTTTTTTGCTCAAAATAAAATTTAATGTGATTTAAGGGTTCAGTACTATAACTAAAAAAAAATTTCTACATATTACAACAATCTACCTGTAAATAGATAACAAAAATAATTTGGATTTTTGTGTATAAAAAAATATTTTTGGATTACCAAGGTAGCGAAGGAAAGCAAACCAATATGTGCTTCACATGGAGGGTAAATTTTCCTGAGAGGGAGAGATATAATAACAGCCGGGTTACAGACTGTGGGTGTGATAGGCTAGGGTGGTGCCACCTGGAGGTGCAGCACCAGTGGAGAGAGGATGGCAAGGGAACCAACGCACATGTATTTCTTTAGACAAATGGCTTCTGAAAACAACACTTTTCGGTGTCGTTTTCACCCCCACGCGCAAGTATAGCGCGTGACGCTTTTTGCCTTGGACGCCAAAAGGTCCCTTTTTGTCGATGATCCATGTAGTGAAATATCCTTCATTGGAAATGAGTCCAATTTTCTTCTTCAAGTTTCAAAGGAATATTGTTGATTTTGTTGTTTACTGATGGAATGTTTTTATAAAAGAGTAAGATCTCATCATTTAGATATAGATTGTTCGACTCAATTCATTTGAATTGGATAAAAAAGTGGATCCGACTTAACCTATCTATCATCAATAAAGATCGGTCTAGTTTGACTTTATAATTTAACAAGTAATGAATGATCCTATGTTTTATATGTAAAATTTCTAATAAAACCTTTAACGGACACTATGCAGACTCTACTGGTCCATGGGTCATAGATTTAGGCCCAAAGCACTCGTCATGTAAAGCCAAATCATTTGGCTAGGGTTATATTTACAGTTAATTTTTCAATAGTCTGAGTTATAAGTGTCGATATTAAAATGTGTAATATGCAATACAGAATTAAATGACCACTACCGTAGATGTAAAAGTAAAATTCCTGTCAAAAAAACTCCCTCTTTATTAATGTAATAAAAAAATATTATTAATCATATATATGTTTTAAATGTTAAATCATATTAAAAATCATGAATGGCTAAAGAAGTTAATGAAACTACGTAACAGTTAGTAAGATTTTTTTTTAATACCTTGTTAATAAAATCTCCTAAAAATAAAACAGAGCTTCTTTGGTTCAATTACGGAGCAATAAAATAGTGTGATTTGTCACTTTCTTTCTCTTTCAACTTCGGTTATTAGATTTCTTTTTTTTTTTTTTTCAATGATTGTCAGTCCATTTGATCATGCTGAATTTGAAAATTACTGGATCTTCTTTCTTATGTGCTAAAAATATACCATGAAAATGCCTTTTTTTTTTTTTTTTTTTTATGAAAATCTGTTCATTTATATAGTTAACACATATTGGCCTTGAAATGATCTATTTGTTAAAGGTAAAAGATTACCTTCCGACAATAACTCATCGATTAATTTCAAACACCCAAAAAAAAAAAAAAAAGACGATTAAAAAGAAAAAAAAATTATAACAATTATTTTGGACCATAGATGAAGTGTAATTCTTTGTGATACTGTCAATGGAAAAAAAATTCATGCAAAAGCAATTAATTTATCAATTCAGATCCTCCATGTAACTTTCACACAAATAGAAACAAAACCTCCGTTTAATAAGTTAGTTAGAGATGAAAATTTTAAATTAGAGTTGGTTGACTTTTTAAAAACTAATTATAAATTTTATTGATTTTTTAGAAAGAGATAAAAATTGAGATGAAAAAGTATAGTTTAATTAGAGTTAAACTAATTTATTAGATGAAGCAGAAGAGTAATTGATGCATATTTTATCGAGGCTAATTAAAACAAATAAGAGACAGAGTGTAATTAGGAGAATTATTGGCAGGATATGACCTTATTGGTTACTACAAATTTTCATTTTCTATTAAATTTAATTAAATTATCATACTTTTTTACATCTGAAATGTAATTATAAAACGTCACATAATGAGTTTTTTTTTTTTTTTTCAATTTTTATAAAAACGAATCTATCTCATGTTATTATGTTAACAAAAAATTAAAAAATTTTTTGTTAAAATAATTTGTTCGTACCTATTTCACAAACTTTATATGATAAAAAACTTCTCATAAAAAACTTCTCATAAAAAACTTCTCAACAACGTGATCTCACTCGTTATTTTTCTGTCTTTCAATCAACTAGCGTGTGGGGCATTGGCCGAACTTTATTTGATTTATTGATTAACTCAAGAACGGCCACCAATTCTCCTTCCAATCTCTTCTTATTTGGAATTCCTTAGCAC
>CM046382.1:13188361-13212111 GCA_025413485.1 Ficus microcarpa | reverse complement strand
CAAATGTGAGTGCGGGGAAATAGCAAATATAGAGGCAAAAAAATAACTAGCCAGTTGGAATTGAAAGAGAGTGTTGTAATCACTAAGCATATTGTCACGGGTCAGTGATACTATGAACCCATTAGGGGAACATTTAGAGATGGTGTTTTAAAGATTGAGTTAAAAATATGTATTTAAGGAGAAAACATTTGAAAATGTTATGTGATATAGAAAATAGTGTAAAAATTTAAAATGTGTTTGGAAAAAAATGTAAGATGGATATTGTCTTTTTCTTCTTGTCGATACAAGCAATTTAACATAAAAATCATTTCATTTCGATTTGAAACGAGAAAGTTATAGACTTTTAAAATTTGAATTTTTTGAAAATAAAAGAGAAATAAAGTTTAATATAGAGTTGAAATTTTAAAATCCATATGGTAAAATATTATGTAGAATTGGCACCCCAAACAGGCCTTATATTTTTATTATCAGTGTTGGATCATAAATAAATTGTTCATTATAGACTCAATGATAAACATATAATTAGAGAGGTTAAAAGAAGTTTACTCGGCCATGAATCTTATAGTGATTGGTATGAATATGGATAAATGGATAAGCTATATTAATAGACATATTTAAAATAACATTTAAAGCTTATATATATATATATATATAATGTCTGTATAATTTGAGAGTGCAATATCGATTTTACAGGGAAATAGATCAAAGTCACATAATTATGTTAAATCTAATCAAGTTTTTAATAAATTAAATAATAAATATTGAAACATAATTAACTATGTGAATTTCTTTGATGCACTTGTGTATCTTCAATACACTGTGTATATCAATACTATATTTATTATAAAATAGTGTAAAAAATAACATTATCTTACATTATACTCCGATGCATTCTCCCATTCTAATGCCATTTCTATGTCATTATTATTGTACTTTGGAAGCTGTAAAAATAAACTTTTAGTATTTAAATAAATGAAAAATAAAAATATATTATAATAATTACATAAGATAACAATCAATAAAAATAAAAGTGAAATGGGTATGTTTGAGTGGACGGTTCAAACCATTCAACTCAAAATTTTTTTTTTGTCTTTTTCGCAAAAAGTTTTTGTCTTTTTCCCAAAAAGTTTTTTTGTCTTTTCTGAAAATTCAAAAAAATTTACTATTGAAATTTAAAATTTCTAACTCAAACTAACGAATGAAACGAAGCCTAACATTGACTTTATCTCGTGGATAGTATTATATTGGAGAGCACTTTTTTCAGCTAAATGTCAAAATTTATCATTGACAGACTAATTTAACATTATATTGGAGATGCTTTAGTTTTATATCTCTCTAGGATGGATTTGTAAAATTTTCTTTTATATTAAACAGTTGGTCAAGAATGTACAACACAATAAAGGTTTCATATAAAGTGTGAACTAAAAGTGTCTCGGACACTTTGAGCATGTTTTTCATACAACATTGATATGTTCAAATCACGAGTATGTTAAATTATAGACATCAGTTGCATATGAGATATTTACTTTAATTATTAAGATAAATATTATGTACGAATTATTTATTTTGTTTATCAAAATAAATAATTGTGTTAGGTATTGAAAGATATGTATTCTAATTGATATATAACATAAATCACAACGTGTAGGGAATGGCGATAATTCAAGGAGAGGATGGTGAGGGTTTATGTAGAGGAAAAATATGAGGAAAATAGAATGGTTGAAAAGCTTTAGATCATCTAAAGTTCTTCTTTTAGGTTCAAACAAATCAATTGAAAAATTATTTTATATAGCAATATGAAAGATGCATTTTATGTTGTAAAATGTGTACTTCTAATCTGATATGATTGTCATCAAAAGGGAGTATTATGGTACGTTACCGAAAAATTCTCTTTAAAAGGGTTAGTTCTTTTATGACACTAATAAAAGATATTTCGTAAATAATACACTTTCAATTATTTTCTTTTGTTTCACCATCAAGTTTCAATTATCATACATAATTATAAAAATTGCCAACATTACATTAGGGTAAATTGTAGTAATCATTATAATTGTTAAAATAAAGTGACCAGATGATAATATGAAAAATAATAATGAAAAAATCATTTTTGTGTATGAAATATTTTGGATAATTCAAAATTTGGCGTTGGTTCACTTTTTCTCCCTTCAACACAAATGGCATGCAATTGTTCTCCAAACTTATCATAAGTTGTAACTTTGGTGTTTATTAATTTTTTTTTTGACGATTTTAATCATGCATGTGTCTTATGACTGATTGGTTAAGTGGGATTCAAGCTCTATATCTTAATGTGAATTTAGATGTAGTATTGCCGTATGTTATACCTGTAACTCCGTTAAGGGTAGTATGTTAAATCGAAATAAAACAGACTTCAAAGTTGAATAAATTATCTAATTCCTCCTCTTATTAATTCTAGGTGTTGCCTCTTACTTTACCTGTATATCTCTTATCGTCATCACTCAACCATATAACCTATTATTAATTAGTCACGTGATTTACTTTTGATTAAAACCGTTAAAAAATCGACATTCAATGATGAAAATATCAAAATGAGAGTAACCTATTATAAGTTAAAAGTGTGCTATTTTGGATTGTAGGGAATAAAGTAAAAAGTTCCTATTTTTTGTGAACTGATTTAGAAATTAACTAAACTTTTTTTTTTTTCCAAAAAAATTTTAACTCAGTATTTTTTTGGGCAGAAAGAAATTTAACTCTAAGACTCCGTTTGGTGAATGAGTTTGAGTTGGAAATTTTAAGTTTCAATAGTAATTTTTGTTGACTTTTCAAAAAAAAAACAAAAAATTTTTTTAGAAAAGATAAAAAATTAAAAAAAAAATAAAAATTGAGATAAAAAATTATATTTTAATTTGAAATGAGCTAACGAACCATACGAGCCTAAGTAATTAACGCATGAATGGAGATTTTTTACTTTGCTAAACTTTTGTAGGGACTACAGTGGAGGGGAGAGTATCAAAAGAAGACGGCTATTTAAGTGCGTGGCACTCATTTTCTTAAGAGCTTCTCTCCCTTCACTTTGCCTCCTCTCTCTCTTTCTCTCTCCAAATATATATATACATACATATATACATATATTTTCCCTATAATTTGATTTATTTTTATTTACTGATTTTTTTCATTCTCGCGTGTAACTTCCGAACCCAAAAAAAAGAAAAAGAAGAAATATAAATATAAATACCACTTATAAGCTGAGAAAGAGAAGAGAAGAGAACCTCTCTCTTTCATTTTCTCTCCCAAAAAAAAAAAAAAAAAACTGAGAGACTCTCACAGACCAGACCAGAGTATATAACAACAACTCACACCAGAACCAGAAAACCCAAAAAAAAAAAAAAAAGGAAGAAAAAATCAAATCGACAACGAAAACACTCTTCTACTCCGAACAAGAAGAAGAAGACGAAGACGACCCCACAGCTTTGGAGATTTTCGATTTTTAACCCCCTTTTCTTCTCCTTTTATTTCTTTCTCGTCCTTTTCTTCGTCGGTTTGATGAAGAACTAGAGATCTCTCTTGTCCCTCTACAATGCCCAATTTGTAGCGGACAAGGTAATCTCGGGACCTTACCTTAAACTTCCCCTATTTCAATTTCCGAACTTGGTGAAAAATCTCCCACCGGTTCCAATCCAATCACTTTTTTTATTTTTTATTTTTTTATTTTTGGTATTTTATTGTCTCGATCGAAAATCGAAACAATGAACGAAACTGAACGGAAATTTTGATTTTGTTTTTGGTATTTATCTGCTGTGTATTTAATCGGAGAAGTAGCTCAGTTTGTTGTTGTTGTTTTTGTGTTGGTGGTTCTTCTAGGGTTTCGTCGGATCACGAACTGGGTGTTGGAATTTTCGCGATTTTGGGACAATTAGGGTTTGATCGAACTCCTGGGTGCTTGGAATAGTCAGCTTGGAATGTGCCCGAGGTCTTGATCTCTTCCGGTTTTGATTTCGACAGTCATGTTTCTGAGCTTTTTGAGCTAATGAGAAATCCTAAAATGTGGACAAAACTTTGTTGTTACGAGGATTGGAGGGGATTTCATATGCGAGAATAGGGAATTGAATAGAAGAGTGATCAGAAGGGGGTTTTCGAGATTGCAAAAGTGGATGAATTTACTGTTTTTGCATTGGTTGTAAAGGAGAAGCTGATGATTTGTTATCTATTAGAGGATCAGATTATAGTGGACCATTTTTGTTTCTGAAGAAACCCTTCGGGTTAACAATAGTTGAACAAAGAGAGTTCTCGATTGGAGAAGAGAGCTTCGGAAGTTATTTTGATTTTTGTTATCTGGGTTTTTGAGTATTTTTGTGGTAGTTGATCAGTCTAGTGTTGTAATTGATCTTATCAAGCGGTTGATTTCCTGTGATTTTTAGCGTGGGAAGTGAATTTCAGTAATATCTGATACCGCCCTTTTGCGGAGTTTCGGTTGAAGGGACCGGTTTGGGTGGTGGTTTTAGCTCTGGAGAAAGTCTTCTGTTGGAGTGACTGAGAAGCTCATGGAGGAATATTGATGCTGGAAATGAACACGGGGACATGGTGCATGGACAGGAGCATAGTTGTTGGTTCGTTCCCTTTCCAGAACAGCACTGCTGGAAAGTAAGATCAACGATTTCTTCTGTGGAAGGTACTCGTGTTGTGTGTTGCGGAACTCTGTGCAATGTCGCGCTGCTTTTCGTTCCCGCCACCAGGATATGAAAGGAAGGCTAGGAATGATGACGAGGATTTACTAGAAAAGGTTTCAAACTTTCGATCTGCTTTCTCATATTGACTTATTTCCATAATTGGCACACATTCTTTGAGGCGTGAAAATAAATAAAATGTTGACTTCTGTGGTATTGGAATGAGATAATTTCGTAAGTCAATTCACCTGGAAAACTTATTATTCAAATTTGCAATAGTGTTTATAACTAAATATTTCGTTTGATCACCGTGATTAAATATGTCGTATGGATGATATTCTGTTTAAGATGCGGTGATTTGATTCCCGGGCAACGAAGATAACTTTTTATTGTTGATAATTGAAGTTGATGTATGAGCGAGAGTGACAAAGCTAAAATGGTATTCCTGTATTTTGGAGAGTAATTGATTGTGCCAGTTTTTGTTTTACTGTGTCATGTCTGGCTCAGCTGTACTTTCAGGCATCTCCTAATAAGTACTTAGCAACTTTTTTTTTTCCCCCTAGTAGCACGGCCATCTGTGAAATACCATGTATGGCCAATTGCTTTCCGGTACGTAAATAATTGCTGATTGCTTTACGTAACTTTTTTTCTTTGCTGTTGAAGATTATAAATTAAATGCTAGGAAATCCAAATTTACGTAGAAAGTTCTTAGTAAATCACTTTTCACCCTAGATACAAGGTGTCGTACACGTATACATCAAGTCTCCCCTGCATTTGTTGTTGGATTTCTTTTGCCAGTTTACCACATCTGATGTTGATGATAATATATGCATATGTTGTGGAGTTAGATGGCAGAAATTTAACTTTAGCTTTTGACATTTGTCATCGTATTTGTTGTAGATGTTCCTATGTTGGATAATAATATGGCAACTTAACATGTGACCAAATTAAAAGCAGACAAAGTAAAATACGTGGCGCAAGGTACTATGATGTTTGACTAACACAATGATGAAGTGAATAATTTTACGGTTTAACTTTGAATCTTTGCCAGATAAATTTTTCAATTTTTTGTTCTTGAAATAGAATGGTTGCTAATGAGTGTTTTGAAATCAACTTTCATTCGGAAGAAATTTCCTTACAGCATACCACATGGAACATTATTGAATGCTCCAGATTTTTCAAAGTATGATTGATTTGTTAGGATTAAATTCTCTTGATTTGATTCTCGAGGTACTTTGATTTGCAACTTGTTAGGCTTAAGAATTTATAAACCAATTTAGGACATCTCCTAACAAGCGTTTTGTTTTAAGAAGAATTGGTAATTTAAAATGCTACCAGATTAAAGTAGTCTCTCCAAGTTTGGCTTAGGTTTGGCTTCTTTTATATGATTTAGTTTTTCTCATTAAATGTTCCTATTAGGCCTTTCTAAATATATGACTCATGCACGACTGTTTATTTAAACAAAGACTAGATCTTTAGAGAGTGGTGAGAGTATGACTGAAACTAAGTGGTGAGAGTATGACGGGAACTGATTTTGTTATACATCTAAACAAAATTAGTTTTTAGGACGATTTGATAGTTTAACATAACATTAGCATATGGGGTATACAAAGAGATACATAGCGCTCTCTCTCTCTCTCTAAATTTTTTTTCCCCTAACTTTAGTAAAGGGGAATTAAATCTCATGTCTTTGGTACACATCTAACCATTTAACATAAAATTTTATTTATATATAGCTCTCTCTCTCTCTCATATTTAAAATTCAACTTCATGTCCTTGGCAGAACATGAATGATTTTACCCATTGAACTAATAAATGCCTTCAATTGGACTTATAATATCTTACTTTGGCTGTTCATTACTCGTTAAATAAATGGGTGTCTCAAAATTGGAGACACTTGAGGAATTTGCTTATGTGTTGGGAATAGGATGGAATGTATTCTTGTGGGTATGGTGCTTAATGGGGATGAACGTTGGGACAGGGGCAAGTAGCAGCCCATGAGAGGGTTAGGGCGGGGGCAGGGGAAGCACCCTCCGCCCTGATAAACTTATTTTCTCTAAAATTATATAGATACGTTTATCCATTATAACATTTTACGATGTATGGTAGTTTCGGTTGAATTTGTTGCAAGTAGATTTGTTTTGTGGACCCTTAAATTTTAGCCTAGTTTATTTCCTATTAAATTTTTGCTTCTGAATATTTGGATTTTTTTTGTCATGAATAGCATTAGGGATTCTCCGACCCAATGCTATCCCTAGTGTGGACCGCATGCGTGGTTATGTTCGTTTTAAACGTATTAACCTTCTAGAGATTAATGACCATAACATATGCATGGTGACTATTAGCCAAGAAGGCTTAGATTCAAGTTCTCACCATTGTGGTTGGGTTGTTGAGCATACTGGTATAGTACGTGCGGTCCATCTAATTTACTTTGGTTAAGCAGAACACCACCCTCTTCCACTATAACCTTGTAAATTCTTTATTCATGCATGTGTAAGAGTTGTTGCTTGCTCACACTGATCGTACTGGCTTGATGATCCATTGTTAGGCTTATTTCTTGCGATTAATGGTAACTTGACATGCGTGGCACCGATCCTTATTTATTGTTGACCTGCTGCCCTCATGTGATGTCTTAATTGTATTTTCTGGCTTCATAGACGTCGCTAGGTCTGTTTCTTATCAACTTTTAGCTTCCCTTCTCAGTGGTAACTTTTGCTGTAATAAGTTTTCCAGCCAAAAAAAAAAAAAAAAAAAAAAAAAAAAAAAAAAAAAAAAAAGAGGCTCAAATGAGTTTACATCTTTTGTTTGTGTAATCCTTTAACTGTTGCCTGAAATCTATATCCTGCCATTGCTAATTAGTACTCTTTTCTGGCAAAGGTTTTTCTAGAGCTTTGTAACTACAATATCATAATTTGGGGAAGTCAATGTTGTTGTGTCCTCTCCTTGCTACTTTTGTGCGCTTTTATTAGGATGGGCGGGAGTCAGGGAGGAGCACGGGGAAAGAACAGTTTCTTGCATGTTCCTTACGTGAGACATAAGATTTTGGTGATTTTTTTTTCTCATTGGAAGATGTTTGCCATTGATGGAGGAGTAGAAGAAAGATAGTGTGGCCAACTTTGTTGCAGACTCAAAAAAAAAAAAAAAAAAAAAAAAAAAAGAGAAGGGAAATTCTGAACCAAAAAAGGAAGCCAAGATTCTGGAGAGAGAAGTTTTTTTTTTTTTTAAAATGTTGTGAGGATTAGACTATATGTTTTTGGGCTTATTTTTTAAGCCTCTCCAGACCATACAAGTGCACACTGAGCCCAAGCAAACTAAACTGGAGGATTGCCTTTCTCCAATTTGGAACTTCCGCATATCTTTCTCTTGTACTGTTTTTGTTTGTGTCTCAGTCAATGCTAGTTTTGTATTGAGCTGTAAGCATACGAGGTTTGTAGATTTCCAATTCTTGCACGCGCCCCCCCCCCCCCACCAAAAGAAAAAACCACCAAAAAAAAAAATTTGTTTCTCTCGTTCCAAATTTGAGGGCTTTGTTTTGTTTGTTTGTATGTTTTTGTTTTTGTTTTTTGTTTTTTGGGCCAAACAAAAATTTGAGTTGATTGGAATTGCTTTTATCGACATTCCTTTATGTACATGGTGGGGATCCGAGGACAACATCTTATTACCTCTATCTCTCTTGTATTTGGGTTAGTTGTCCTTTTATGTCCTCATTTCCTGATACCTGTATTTCTACATTTTGAATTTCGGTTATCATGCCAACTGCCACATACTCTTTGTTGGTAAAAGCAGGTTATATTCATAAACATTATCGCTGAAACCTGTCCACTGGGTGAGGCCCAATTATCAAAAGGTGCCAAGGATAATTCTGATGGAGCATACTTGGCCTAGTGTTTAACTACTTGCGACTGTTTTACATTTCTCTATGCGTGTGATTTTTGGGGTGAGGTGGGGGGGACTTATCAAAATAGGTTGAAGATTATAAAGCCAAATGAAATTGGACAATTTACTTGGGAAGAATGAAAAATTTTGAAGCTTAATGTCTGTGGTTCTGATAATATTGATAAAATCTGATGGTTTTGAAGAGAATTGTGTGGAGAAACACTGGGGTTTTCTTTTTACCAAATTTTGTAAGAGTCATATTTGTTCTTTGATTGAGTGTGAAAAATGGAGTCTCTGGTATTCCTTTTGCTGAAGTATTTTCAGTTCTATTTGCACTTGATTACTTGCGGTTCATCTTGGGATTTCTTCCTGTTAAGTTAGTAATTTGTGTTTTTTTTTTTTTTTTTTTTTTCTTTATAGGATTTTATCATCACGTGTAACTAATATCTACTGAAGTTAGTACATACACACGCATGTATAAGTTTGTTTGTATTATATATATATATATATATATATATATATTTTTGGGGTTCCAAAGTCGTTACCATAATCTCACTTTACAATTTGTTTTCCTTGTCATTCAGGAGAAGCTCCGAGAAAAGAAACACAAGAAGGAGAAAAAGGAGAAAGAGAAGAGAGAAGGCAAGGAAAAAAGAGAGAAGGATAGAAGTGATGGAAAGCATCGGGAAAAGAAAGACAAAAAAGAAAAACACAAGGATAGGGACAAGGACAAGGAAAAGGACAAAGAGAAGGACAAGGACAGGGACAAAAAGAAGGATAAGGAGAAAGACGGGGAGAGATCTAAGGAGAAGGATGGGGAGAGATCCAAAGATAGAAGTAAAACCTCGGATGAGAAGAGAATTTCACGGCAAACTGAGTCTCATGTTGGGGAAAAACTCATTCAGAAAGAGGGCAAACCAAAGGACGATAGTGTTGACAAGAAATTCTCTGGGCAAATTGGAGGTCATAAGGCAGAAAAGCTCAGTCAGAATAGTAGTGTGGATGAAGAGCTCAAATATGTTGAGGAGTTTGGTCGGAGGATTAAAGATCAGTCATCAGGAACTGGGAACCGGTTGGAAAACTTTTCTGGTGCAGACCAGAAAAAAGATGAGGGGATGCTCAGGTTGGTGGTGAAGGATACCAGTAATTTGGCCACGGGCAAGGAGAAGGAGAGGAGAACTGAAGATAGAACAGCTGATGTGCAAGGTACGAGGGATGGCACAAAAGCTGGTGGAAATGCAATGGTTCAGAACAACACTGCGATTGTACAAACTAAACTTGAAGCATTGCCTAGATCATTGGACAAGAATGTCGAGCGGAAGATCGAGGGAAACGAAAAGACGAAAGACGGAGAGAGTGATGATATACGGGGGGCTAAAAGCAAGGAGAAAGATAAAGAGAAAAAGAGTCACGGTAAGGATAAAGACAGGGATAAAGAGAAGAAGGAGGATAGAGAGAAAAGAAAGGAGGATAAACAGAAGAGAAAGGAGGAGAAACAGAAGAAAAAGGAAGAGAAGGAGAAGAAAAAGGAGGAGAGAGCAAAGGAGAAAATTCAACTTAAAAACACGGAACTTGATAAATTAAGAACAAGCAACAAAAATGACATTGTTGAAAACCATGCAATCAAAGCTTCGCAACTTCCCAAGGACAACAACAACAAGAATGGTGCTCCTAACGATGTAAATCTGAAGAAGAGGAAGAACATCGAGACGAATGGAGTTTTACATGGTGAGTTCTTTTGCATGACAAGATGATTACTGTTTCTTGAAGTTTTCCTTAACATATAAGTTTTTTATGGGTCCAATTTTAGCCCAATAGCGCGTGCCGTTAACTAATTGGAATGTTCTTGAATAAGTTTCGCTAATCAGGTCCAAACTCTGATTACTTTCTTGGTTGCTGACGGAAAATGCATTGTTGTTGAATTTTCGTACAGCCCATGAAATTTTGCCTGGTAAGGTGGCAAAGGTGGCAAAGACTGCATCAGCTTCTCACCCTTCAACACAAAATGGAAGGATACTGGAACCCTGCCAGGCTTCTGTCCCTGCATCGGAAAGGAAGGAAGCCTCCAATAATCTCAAGGTGGACTATAAGGAACGTAAGAAAAACGGCATAATAGTACCGCAGCCGTCGTCTGTCTCTCCAATGAAGCCCAAGACTGCAACAGCAGTTGCCGATCCGACTTCTCAGCAAAAATTTGCTGATCCGACTACTCCGCAAAAAGTTGCCGATCTGACTTCTCAGCAAAAAGTTGCCGATCCAATTGTTAAAGCATCTGTTAGACCGCCCCATCCAGACTGCAAGTACCTTAGTCAGATTCATTCGGTACCGAAAATGGAGGAATGGTCTGATTATGACGACCAAGATTGGCTGTTTAGCAGCGATGCTTCCCGGTCGAAGAGGCCCAAGGTGGAAGCCTCTACAGTTGAGGAGATTCCATTGGTGTGGGCGGAAGCTCAGCAGATAGGATCAGCTGACATCTGTGCTTTGCCGTATGTCATTCCTTATTGATCGGTTATTCAAATGGGCAAAGTCCTAACTCATCTTCTGCGGGCAATACACCTCCATGGAACCACTCGAAGGTATACCTGCACCAGGCCCTTGAGATGGATTTTCTCGATTTCATTCCACATTCTTTTGTTGTTGCACTATGTTGCAGTGAGCATGGTGCCACGGATTGTCATCGAGCTCTCGTAAATTGAATCGAAATCTTGGTCACACCTTGCATAGCACAGCTCCAGGCTCCAGCTCCGCTGCGGTGCTAGATTCAGAGTCGGAGGGGGGGCGGGGGGAATTTCCCGCGTGGTATTCGGCCCCACTAATTCATTCAACATGGAAAATTTTCATAAGAGGCAACCGAGTGAGAGTAGTTTTAGGCGAGGGAGAGAGAGAGGGAGAGGGAGAGGGAGAGAGAGAGATGGATAAGCTTTGTGCAATTCGATTTTTCGTTTTCGTAGGGCTGAGCTCTTTCTAATTGAGAATATATGAGAAAACTTAGATGTGGTAATTTGCAACTCCACCACAATTTTGATTTGTAACATAGAACTCTTATTTACAAGAAAAAAAAATGTAAGATAGAGGGAAGAAAAGAAGAAAAAGTAGTGGCATTCATTTATTCACCTCTTTTGTATTTGTTGTCCATAAATCCGTTTTGGTCTTCATATAGCAGTCCGAAAAAAAAAATAAAAAAAGTTCCTGGTTCTTATTTTTTCGTGTCTGGTAGTATTTCACTTTTTCTGTGGTTTTCTGGTTTTAGGGAATGATATTGATTGGATTTAGATGATTCATTTTTGCAAGGATGAAAATTCTAAAATATTTCTAATTTCAATTTTTTTTTGAGTATTAATTATGTGATATATGATTTGTCTTCTATATATATATATATATATATATATACATTTTTATACGTCATTAAATACTAATTACATCAATCAAAATCAGAAGTATGTTTATCAGTTAAAAGATAATAATTTACATATATAAAAGTTGAAATTAAAGTTGTTTGTAACACAATTAAAAAAAGAGAAAAAACTAAATAATCTTACTTGAGTGAAAGTTGATCTTTGTGTTGACGTTTTGAGATTGTCAGTACACGGCGTTAAGAGATTTTTATTTATTTATTATTTATTATTTTTTTTTTGGGCTAGAAAATCTGTATTAAGAGATTGCAAGGCTAAAGTGTATCTTACTTTTATGAGATCCACGTGCTGTTACTTCTCAGCCATTAAAATGAAGTCTATAAGTGTGTGTTTGGTAAAACGGTTTGACTAGAAATTTTTAAATTTGAATTAGTTGACTTTTTAAAATTAGTTATAAATTTTGTTGATTTTTCAGATAAAAACAAAAATTAAGATAAAAAAGTACAGTTTAATTGGAATTAAACTTGTGAGTCAAAACGTGGGCTAAGAAGGATTTTGTCATTACCTCCGTTCATGAATTTTTACTTAGAATACCTTTGCTCTCTCTCTCTCTCAGCTTCGTTCTTACAATCTTCTCATGCGAATATTTCTTTTATTCAATTTATAATCTATTTATTTTATTTAATTTATATTTTCAGTCTCTACAACTTTTAGGCCAATAGTAGCTAATTCCAGTCATGATCCCCTTTAAGCAGCGGATCTGTTATCAATAGCGGTGCTTCATCAACTATTCTCACATATTGTATACAGGAGAGTCAAGATCTGTTGTCTGGGATTTCTATTCCCCAATAATGTTATACAAATCATTTGAATTTAAAAAATTTAGCCACATAAAAAGTGTTAAATACTTAAAATTCTTAAACAAATTGGTTAGTTATCAAAATATTATTGAGTGGATAATCAATGAGACAGGAGAATGAGACAACAGATCTGGGCTCGGAGGATCCTAGACATTCCTTTAAAATTCCGTTAGACCTGCACCCATGCAGTAATGATGGAAAAAAGTTTTGGTCTCTCTTCTCTCCAACAAAGACAAGTATCTTGCTTGGAGAGCTTACCCAAAGAGCTTCACTTACTACAATTGGCCTCTTCCTTTGAAATAATCCCTCTAGCAAATAGCGCACCATGTCGTCGTGCATTTTAGGAATCGGAAGCTGAAGCTATATCTGTCAGTCTCTTATAGACTTGTGATATTGGTCTAAATCTCCAATCTCTAAATAGTTTAAATTTTGAATAATTCTTCTTCGTTTTTGTTTGGTTCGTCAGTTAGAGATGAGATTTTTAAATTGGAGTGGTTAACTTTTTAAAAATTAGTTATAAATTTTGTTGAATTTTCATAAAAAGATAAAAATTGAGATGTACAAGTATAGTTTAATTAGAGTTAAACATAAATATTAAATGAAATTGTTTCTTGTAATAAGTTCGGACCTTATTATTAGATGTGTCATGTGTAATTCTTCTTATACGTTATGTCATGTGTATCGGGAAGCTAATAGAGCCGTCCGTTCCTGGCATCTTGTGCTCTTAATATAATGATAAACTTGTTTAGTTAGAGGATTCACTTCTATTATATAAGTTGTTATTGTATCATATGCTTCATGTTTATTATGATAAATTCTATAATTTGCAAAAAAAAAAAAAAAAGGAATTTAATCTATTGAAACAATTCTAATTCTCATGTAGTTGATAAATTTTTTTAAGGGCTATTTTTTTTGTTTGTTTAATCGCTGAAAAATGAGATGTGTGTTGGTCTTTCTTATGGTTTTAATACATTTACTGTTCTGGATAGTGATGAGTACTTGTAAATTAAAGACCCATATATATATATATATATATATATATTTTTTTTTTTCAGGGTAAGATGAATCATTTAAATTATTTAAATCTCCTTTTTTCTTTTTCTTTTTTTTGTTTTGTTTTGTTTTGTTTTTTTTTCTTTTTCGTGCTGGAGAAAATGGATTGGAATGTGAACAATGCTATGTGATTATTTTTTTTTTGTTAAAAAAGAAATTGGTTTTTCTCGTTTTGTTTATTAACATTTTAGAAAAGCCCTGACCTTAGGGATGGTGCACGCGACGGGTTAGGGATTGTTTCCCATCCCCAGTCCCAGCCCTCAGAACCATTTACATCCCTTTCTAACATGAGATTCTCTGATTAGGGAGCTTTTCTCATATCTGTCTCATTACTCATTTAATATAATTACGCATTTAAAAATTTCACAACTTAGAACCAAAAATAAATTAAAATTTTACCGACCAAAATCAAATGTTCCAAAAAAAAAAAAAAAATCAAATTCCAAATAAAGTCAACTAAATCTTACTATTGAAGTCACAAAAATATCTCACAAAAAAATGAAATATGAAAATTAAAATAGTAAATAACACATACTAATAATAGCCAACCAAGGTAGCTCTCTCTCTCTCTCTTTTTGTTCTCTTTTTTAAGTGAAAAAGTTAGTGCTTAACATACACACACATACATACATAACACATACATAAATAACATAATATAAATATACACTATATATGTATATCAAGATAGAGACAGAGTGGGACGTGCTTCCCGCTTCATATTTAGGTAAAAGCCTTCATCCACATCCTCATCCTTGTCCCAAAATATTGTCCCCCCATTTTGGCCCATTTGGATTGAAGTCCTACGTGAAATATTGCCATCTCAATACCCGATCCCTAGTTTGTCACCATTCTTGACCCGGAGCAATCCAAACCTCGACCTAAGGATGAAAATATCGGCTTTGGTGGAAATATCAGTAGTATTATTTTATAGAAATTTAGAAGATATTATCAATATCAGTAGAAATATCAGAAAAAATTATAGAAATAAAGGCAATTTGCTTTAAAACATATTCATAACAATTTAGGATAGTATAACCATTAAAAAGATACATAATTACACAAGTTTACCATATGAAACATCTCATGTCTTACATATCTTAATATGAAAAGGAAGTCCTATGAGGTTCAAATATGGTTGTGATGTCTTCGTAATTCAAATAATATTGGTGCCATAACTTAGTATATTCTCTAGTCTTTCATTTACTCTTTTTTTTTTTTTAATTTCTTTTATTTTTAGGAAAATTTTAGCACGCTAAAAAAGATTACAAATGACAAAATCCAAAATTTCCAACCAAAATTTTCTATATTTCTCTGAAACTTCGAGTCTTTGTAGAAATTGCACAAAGTCTTTCCCATCTCAATATATTTACTGAATTTTCCAATGTTTCCCTGATTTTAAACCAAATATATATATATAAATATATATATATTTTTTGAGATCCTTCCAATAGGAAATTTTCGGTGGAAATTTCAAAATATTGTGGATATATGCGACCATGCCTCGACCTTAAGGGCCAAACCTGAGCCTGTCACCGCTCTAGTCCTAGACCGACTATTCTCAGACCATATTTGACCCAGTCCTGTTTTGAGTCCCAAGCCGATTGTCAGCATGACCAACCCAACCTGAACCTCGACTTCTGGCTGATCCTATCCTAGGCTCGGGCTGGCCTCACCCTGACCATGACTTTGATCTATAAAAAATGATACAAAATGTTACACTGAAATGTACCGAATTAGATTATACAACATAGGTTGTCTTAACTTATATGAATGATATTATTAAAATTATATATTTATATAGAATAAAATAGTATGACACACTTATATCATATACCAAACATGTCTTTGACGGACAGAATTCAATACAAGGAAAGATTCGATTGGAGGAGGAATTTTCTCAACCAAACAAGTTAATAATGATGTGAAAGCCAACCTAGCAAATTTATGAGTAGTCTCATTCGTTTGTGTACAAACAGGATTTAATTCCAACCCCACGAAAAATAAGTGAAGTAAACATCTAGTATGGAATAATTCAAAAAGAGACATATACCTAATATATTTAATATGAAATAAAGATTTAATCAAACTCAGCCAACACCTTCCATCCTCTTTTGCATAAGGCTTTTTTTTTTTTTTTTTTTTTTGGACGATCAATGCGAACAGCTTTAATGAGACCTTTTTAATTAGAGCCGTTGATCTTGCTGTAAGTCAAAAACAAACATATATGTGTGTGTGTACACATGTATCTTATTCATTTTCTTGTTTCAATTTGGATAAGGCGATTGTTAGTTGTTTATAGTGGAATCAAGATCTGCTGTATTAGTTTCCTATTTTATTGACTGTTCGCCTAATAATATTATATCACATTATCTGAATTTAATAATTTAACTACATGAAAAATGTTAAATATTTAAAACTCTTAAACAAATTGATGATTTATCAAAAATCTATTAAGAAAATAGTATGTAAAACAGAAAAATGATACAACAGATCTAGACTCGTTTCTAGTCATGCCAAATGGAAAGCCACCCCTTCAAAATTTCAGTCCACACAAACACTAGATTTTTTGTCATGTGACGTGTAGAATGTTGTCACTAGAAAAAAACTTGCTTATGTCTATAACAACGACGTACTAACTTAAATACTTTCCTATAATTTTTTAAAAAGGGTATTATTTTATTAAATTTGATCTTCGTAAAAACTTTTTTCTTCTAGTTTTTAGTCATGCCAAATGGAAAGCCACCCCTTCAAAATTTCAGTCCACACAAACACTAGATTTTTTGTTGGGGTTACGTGTAGAATGTCGTCACTAAAATAGAACTTGTTTAGGTCTGTATCGATGACGTACTAACTTAAATACTTTCCTATAATTTTTTAAAAAGGTATTATTTTATTAAATTTGATCTTCATAAAAACTTTTTCCTTCTAGTTTTTTTGTTAAAATTATTTTCTCAAATATGTCTCATTTAAAAAGAAAAAGAAAAATGCGTTAGAATAAAATGTATAAGAAATTTAACAAGCTAAAGGCAACGGCACGCGCTTTTCACTAGTGTTTGAAGTGGTGCTTATAAAGGAGTGAAGACATTTATCCCTTTTTGATTGGGGGAAAAAAGGAAGAGATGTAAATATATATATATATATATATACACACACACTGGAGTCATGCTTAAATTAATATTAATTAATATTGACTGCACTTTTCAGGGATCAGAACCTCTACAGAGAGTGAGTTATTCTGCAACTCTAATCCAATGTCCCTCCAATATACACAAAAACTGTAAAAACCCTTGCCTTATGAACCAGGGATAATATAACTATGAATCTTCAAGCTTTATTTAACTTTTGTTTTTTTTTTTTTTAATGACTGGTACAAAAAATGCGTTACCAATTCTATGTAGTGATGAACTTTGTAGTTTTTACTAAGTTTTACTAAATTTATATATTTTTATTGTACAATTACGATAAGATCAAACAGTTAAAATTATGCACCTCATGTAATTTAAGCCTTTCAGTCACATTTAATAGTGAAACCTTTTGTTTGCTTATGTTCTGTTTGGTGAAACGGTTTAAGTCGAAATTTTTAAATTTAAGTTGATTGACTTTTTAAAAATTAATTATAAATTTTATTATTTTTTAGAAAAAGATAAAAATTGAGATGAAAATTTTGAGTTTAAGATGTAATATCCACGGAAGTATAAACAAGAATTTTGGCTTGGTGTCGGTGTTACCGTGTTGAAGTTAATAATGGAAGCACGTTACGTGAGAGTGAGAAAGAGGCCGTCGTGCGAGACACGTCACCGAGAGCAAGGACCACAGCAAGAAGAGTCGCGTTTGGTTTGGCACCTTTTGATTTACTTCTTTTGCTACAGAATTATCAACTCGAATTCTTTTTTTTTTTTTTTTTTAAATTCTTTTTATGAATAGAATAACGTATTAAATGTTTTACGCTTTTTTTAATGGGATACAACACAAGATATAAATACCAAATATATATTTGAGATGGTCTGGTAGAGAGAGAGAGAGAGAGAGAAGGGCAAATTTAATTCGAAGGTGATAAACTGAAAAAAGTGATCCAATAACGCACCAAAATAAAGAGTTTTTTTTTTTTTTTTTTTTTTTGGTCCTAAGGTACCTATCGGTCCAATGAGAGGTCCAATGAGAGCTAGCCAGTCATGGTAGAGTATGTTAAAATTTAATATAAAATTTCTTAAAAAAAAAAAAAAAAAAAAAACAAACAAACCTACCTTTTAATATTGGAGAAGTCTATGATAAAACCCCATTTATATACCTTATTAGTAGAGTTCATTTTTAAACCTTTAAGATTTAATTGAACGGTTGAAATATTATTTGTGTATAATAATTATAATGCATCTTATCTCGTATTAGTATCAACTAAGAAATTAAAAAATAATAAAAAAAGAAATTAAAAAAAAACCAATCTTTAGTTGGTGGTGGGGGGCCGCCCACCTCGATTCCGACGACTAACCCACCCTAGCGACGCCAACGACAAACCCCCCATCTAAATATGTGCTCCCCACCCCCTACGCCAATGAAGAGACCCCTCTTCGATGTTGACCACGAACCACCCCCGCCCCCGGATGTCGACCCAATCCCCCCCCTAAAAGCGAGATCTGTGCGCCTTACCCCCCCGACACCGACGACGAGCTCCCCCCTTCCCTAAATAGATTTGCATGCCCCCGGTCGCCCAAGCAAGATCCGCGCCCCTCCCTACTCAGACCGCCAGTCCAAATACCAGTGACAAGCCCCCCGCCTCCTCCCCCAAACGCTGTCAACTGTAAATGATGTTAATTTTTTTTTATATTTTTTTAATTTATTAGTTTATACTAATATAAGGTAAGGTATATTATAATTATTATACACAAACAACAAACAACAATTTAGCCGTTCGATTACATTTTAATGGTTTAAAAATAAATTCAATCGATAAGATATATATATGAGGCTCTATCACATCCTCTTCCTTTAATATTTTAGTGTATAATTATAAATATACATGTTTAGTCCATGCATATCCGGTACCCCTTATACTACGGTACTTGTACTATTTTTTTTAATTAATATAACAGTCAAATAATTTTATTAAGTTATTTTCATAAATAATAGTACAATGTTATGTATAAATTTACATAAAAATTATATACAAGAATTAGTAGTTATGTGTTTTTAAATTAAAATTTTCATTTGTTCAGCAAAAAAGATTAAAAAAAAAAGGAGAAAAAAATCCATCTGTTAGATCTGTACGATTCTTCAACATAAGACTCAGATTATGTATATTATAAAGATATTTCATATATTAACACCGTACCGACGAGTTAGATGAAACTAAAATAAATCCTATCTAGTTTTGAAACGTAATAGGTTAAGGACCTCAGCGAAGTATACTTACACTTCAAAATAAATAATGGTACAAAAAACTAGTAATTGATGTTTTGATCGTTACATTAATTTTTTTAATAGGTTATTTGTAATAATTTAAAATTATATGATATAAATTTTTAACATGAACACTCATAGATTACATTATTAAAAAATTATTCCCAAGATTAACTACAATTCATGATATAGATAATACATAAATAATAGATCTGATTAGAAATTTCTTTTTATAATAGGGTTTGTTCAATATTAAATATGATCAATATCATGTCATAATTGAAAAAAAAAAAAAAACCCCCCACTTAAACTAAAGAAACTTGATTAAAATCCGATAGGTAAAAACAATACATTACTCGTAAATAATTATTTTCATAATAGAAGTTCACCCTTCAAATGCGTCCTTATAGTCATTTGCATCTTGTTGAATAAAAAAAACATTTAATGTTCTTTCTCTGATTCTCAATATTTAGAAAGAAATTTCGTAGTGAAATGGAAAGACTCTAGTACACTACTTTTACTTGAAAAAATGGATTCTGTTTCATATATATTGCTCTGGATCTAATGCTGCATTGTCTATTTACCGAACATGACATCTGACTAATCAAAATGACTAAATATCGAGCATGGAGACATCTTGTGAGGGAAAAAAGAAAAAAAAAGAAAAAAGATATCCTTATTACCAAGACCCATTGATGATATGTGCATGCATTTATAAAGAGACGAGCTGCTATTTGATACCCTTATAATAATATCATTGTAAATTTTTTGCGGGAGATTATAATAATAAGTTGATTTTGATAAAAATAATTTTAATGATACTTACCACATAATATCATGTAACAAGTTTCTAAATATAAAATTATAACTTTCGGATGTATACGTCCATCTGACAAGACGTTTCCTAGGTACGTACATACATTTTGATCTGATAAAAAAAAAAAAAAAAAAAAAAAAAAAAAAAAAAAAAGCTGATCCCTTGCTTGAGTTGATATAGATTTTAAAAAAGTGGGACAAGTTTTAGGCAGTTGAGAACTTTTAATGCTACGGCTCAACCGGTTGCTTAACTGTTTTCATTACTCCATTCAATTGCAAATTCACGTATTTAAGTCCCATTTATTATCTGCCACCTGCCCATGAAAGCCACTCTTCATAATAAAGTCACTCTTTTTGACCCCTTCCACAACACAAAACAAAATCAATTTTTTGGTCTTCCTCAAGTCAACAAAAAATTCCATCACCATGGTTTTGCCAAGTGATGATCAAGAAAGAGGGAGCTTGGTCTACGGCCACAAGTTCTCCTCGGTCGGACCGGGCCGGGCCAGCGGGTCCGATCTTGTACACAACCTTGGCGGCTTGGACTTGGCCATGAAGCTCCACTACCTTAGAGGAGTCTACTTTTTATGCAGCCAAGCAATTGAGGGACTGACCAATATGAAGATCAAGGAGACCATGTTCTATTGGCTCAATGAGTACTTCCACACGTGTGGCCGGTTCCGGCGGTCGGACTCGGGTCGGCCTTTCATCAAGTGCAACGACTGCGGCGCGAGGTTCATCGAGGCCCGGTGTGACAAGACCATTGGGGAGTGGCTTGAGATGGAGAATTGGCCTTCCCTTCAGAAGTTGCTTGCTTCTCAACAAGTCATTGGACCTGAACTCTCTTTCTCTCCCCCAATTCTATTCCAGGTATGTTTTCTATGTGGCCAGGTTTAACCTAGAAAAACATAATCGGATTTCTAAAGGACCGGTCCTACACTGTAATACGTAACAGAAAAATTATTTTGTGTTACAGTGTACGACCAGTATTTTATAAGAAACAGAGAGAAATTCTATGTGATAGGAAAAAAAACTTCCAAAAAAAGAAAATATACGATACAATTTTAAATAAGTTAACAGTTTTATGTCGGAAATAGTAGAGTATGTCTTTGTTTCCTCATAAAAATCGGTCCTACACTATATTATATAACAGAATTTAATTTATGAGCTAATAATTTTAAATAAGTTTGATAATATGATGTAAGAATTAGATATTTTATCGTTACATATATATTTAAAGTCAATATTATATAAATTAAATAACATCAATTTGTTAAGTACCTTATAGCTAGCTTTTGTGTACTCGTTATATTTAAGACCAGTTATTTGTGAAGGACTGTAACTTTTGTGTGTGTGTCTGTGTATGGATCGTCCGTTTTATTGCCAAAATATAGTCATACATAGCAATTAAAATATAAAAACTGTTAGGGTGTTTGGTGAATGAGTTTAGTTTAAGATTTTTAAGTTTCAATAGTAATTTTTCAGAAAATACAAAACTTTTTCAGAAAAGACAAAAACAATGATGAAAAAAGTACAGTTTAGTTTAAAACAAACCTGAAATCAAAAATGCCCTGTGTTTTTCTTTAGTTCAGATTTTGCTGCTTTGCTAGTCATGTCATCTTTCAATTATCAAGATGAGAAAGGAAATCTAAGAATCAGAATATCCTTATCAGATTAGGGCAAGCTGTGTTTCATTTTTCGCCGAAAGGTTCAAGAGCGCTGGATCTGGTGGTACCGGGAGTTTGGGTAATGTGTGATTTTAGGGAGGTTAAAAGTTTAATCCCGTATTAGATATAAGATAAAATAAAAACTAATTTTGAAAGGAAAAAAAAAATATCTGTGGTATTCCTGGATTAAAAACAATCACTTCTTCTTCTTCTCTCTCTTTTTTGGCTCGGAAAATTACTCCCTCAAAAATTAGAGATGAAACAAGTAATTTATCTTTTTTTAAAAATGTTTTTATACAATAATTATTTTAAATGTCATTAATAACAATAAAAAGCATTACGATAACTGTTGGTAATTACAATAATTATTTAAAAAATCGTTAACGGTATTGACTAAAATTATATCAAAATGAATCATATTTCTGAATTCCTCACGTACATGTACTTATATATATATATATATATATACACACACACATATGGGTGCTATGGAAAAAATTAACTATTGACGTGAAGGACAAACGTCTTTTCTTTCCCGAGTACATTGATTAGTTTGAACGGTTTCACGGAAAAAGGGCAACATCTTATTATTATTATTTTTTAAACAATTTTAGATTTTTAATTATTTTTTTTTTATAGCCATTTCGACAACTAGTTAAGACAAGGTTTTTAGGTGAGTAAGTCGGTTTTTTTTTAAATTTTAAATTTTAAATTTTTTGTTTTAAATTTTTTATTTTTGCTACATGGTTAGTACAGTGAGATGTAAATTTTCTCGCTATACAGTAAGAATTACAAGTTTTCTCGTAATTTTAAGCAAGAAACGTGTACACTTGTGGACTTGAGTTACTGCATTTATGGCTTTCGACCTTAGAATTATTCCTTGCATTTATTCTCATTTATTGATTTTCACGTTTGAAAGACAGAATGATATTAATAAAATAATTGTAAGGAGCCGACAAGGCTCCATGACATAAATGTCAACCGTTGAACACCTGCTTTTCTTGCCATGAAATTCAACAAATCTAGAGCTGGGGTGTCTTCATCGTAGAGTCCTACGCTACATATATGTACGTATATTCATATTTATCTTTTCTATATATATATATTAAAAATACAAAAACTCAGTCATGACTAGTCAAATTATGTTACAATTGTACGATAATCTCATATCAGAATAAGAAAATTACGATAATTTAATAAAACTTGATAGAGATATGATAAATCAAAACTATATTTTTATGATAGGATTTTTTTCCCTTCTTTTAATACATGGCCACTAAATTCTCTTTTTCCAAAGATAAATCATGTTCTAAGTTAAACAGTAATTTTTTTTCCCCTTCTGATTTCATGGTTTATGACTCTCACTTATTATAAAGAAATAAAAGCGCTCTTAGAATTTGAATATGGAATCTCCTACTCAAACTCATTCCCTTCCACTCGATGAGCTACACCTAGCGAGGTCAAATTAGAAATTGTTTTTCATATTAGTGATTACTATAACGAATAAAATATGAAAATATAGTAACCCATATCTAATTATTTATGATGATAATTATCATCACCAATAGGAGTAAGTAACTTCTATGGCTGATTATTAATAGAATTGCATATAGATATATCAAGTCTTTAATAAGAAAAAAGTAGTTGTATAATTAATGAATTTTAGCCATAACCATACGTCTCCTTTGACATTTTCCTCTCTTCATATAATTCCTCTTCAGGTAACACATTTCAGATGTGGAGGAATTTCACTGGGCCTTAGCTGGGCCCATGTCTTGGGAGATACTTTCTCAGCTGCAGATTTCATGAACAAGTGGGCTCAAGTTGTGGGCCATATTCAGTCCAACGGCCCACCCAATATCACAACATTGCCATTATCACCAAACACAGAGCAAAAAGAAAACTTGGCTGAAACCCCAACAACAATGCTCACCAAAGAAGTACCACTTTCCCTTAACCGGGTCGACCCGGTTGGGGACCATTGGGTCACTACCAACAACCTCAAAATGGAAACTTTTTCCTTCCCCATTTCTCCCTCCCAAATTGCCAACTTGAAAATCAAGGTTGTCGGACCATTTTTTGAGT
>CM046382.1:13163261-13188261 GCA_025413485.1 Ficus microcarpa | reverse complement strand
GTGGTGTTCCTTGTACTCTATGTGGATGATATATTGCTTATTGGAAACGATGTGGCAATACTATCATCTGTCAAAGTTTGGTTAGCCAAACAGTTTGACATGAAGGACTTAGGAGAAGCTAGTTATGTTCTTGGTATTCAACTCTTTAGAGATAGAAAGAACAAAACGATAGCACTCTCCCAAGCTTTATACATTGATAAAGTACTTGAGAGGTTTTCTATGAAGGATTCCAAGAAAGGTGCTCAACCTTTCAGGATTGGAATCAAACTTTCTAAAGATGACTGTCCCAAGACATCGGAAGAAAGGGAGCGTATGAAAAATGTACCTTATGCATCAGCAGTAGGTAGTCTTATGTACGCTATGTTATGCACTAGGCCTGACATTTGTTTTGCGGTTGGTATGGTAAGTCGATATCAGTCGAATCCGGGACCGAACCATTGGGCTGCGGTCAAGCATATACTCAAGTATCTACGGAGAACGAGGGATTATATGCTAGTGTATTCCGGTCAGGACCTTGTTCCTATAGGATATACTGATTCTGATTTTCAATCAGATCAGGATTCAAGGAAATCGACTTCAGGATCTGTCTTCACCCTTGGAGGTGGTGCCGTTGTGTGGAGGAGTGTTAAGCAATCTTGTATTGCTGACTCGACCATGGAAGCCGAGTATGTGGCAGCCAGTGAGGCATCAAAGGAAGCGGTTTGGCTCCGCAGGTTCCTTAGTGACCTTGAGGTCGTTCCTGGTATGGATAAAGCTATGGTGCTCTACTGTGACAACAGTGCAGCAGTAGCTAATACCAAGGATCCTAGGCATCATAAGAGGAGTAAGCACATTGACAGAAAATATCACATTATCAGAGGCTTTGTTGAGAGTGGAAATGTGACGGTTTGCAAAATCGCATCGGAGGACAATCTTGCTGACCCGTTCACGAAGACTTTGGTGGCCAGAAGATTCGAAGAACACGTCGAAGGCATGGGGATGCGTAATATGTCACATTTACTCGCTTAGGGCAAGTGGGAGATTGTTGGGATCTATAGGTGCCCTAAGGATAGAAAATCTTAGGGATTTTCTGTAAATATGACATTTTGATATTAATAAGAGGAAATTATTCATGTTTAATAAGTTGTGTCCTATTTACTTTCATTTGTTGATTGTATAATTATTTTGAGCAAACATAAAATACTCCTAGGCTGTTGGTAATATATCGAATTACCATATGTATACGGGGTATGCATAGAAGACGTGGTAATTTGATAACAGTCTAAATAAATAGTCCGCAATCAACGGAATAAGATTTGGGGATCTTATTCATGATAAGATTGTAAAGGTTGTCTACTTCCTTGGAGGGATGGTTTGTCTTGACCATCGGATAGGTTCCGAGTAGAAACTTTAATGTATACCAGTATTGAGGTATGACATTGGACTGGACCTAAAGTGTTAATTGATTCGGTTTAATAATTCCGTTTATAAGAATCAATGATACTTTGATTATCATCCTGCATTAATCTTAATCCTGAAATGATTACTTGAGTTCGCATCCATGACTTATGTACTTTGATGCACTAAAGGTGAGACACTGTTAATTCATGGTCAACATACTTGTGTTTTGGGTGCATGACTTATGGATGGAGAAATCAAGATTCATAGATACGGAATCCATAGCTATCTTAATGATAGTAAATGTTATCTACTTAAAGGTATTATTCGGGGATTGAAAGATAGTATAACAAGATCTTGGCCATCGGTTTACTTTGTGTTCTCTGGTGGTTTTCCAATTGTATGGTTTTACAATTGGTGGTTCTTTCAATGGAGAATAATTGAACTTTAAGTTAAAATGATTGAAAAGGTAAAACGGAAAAAGTCCTTAATTCAATCATGGATAACATATGGGGATTAAGCAAGCGATGAATAAATCATGGAAGAAGCACTACGTGAGAGAGCTTTCGTAATACGGTATGTAAACAGGAGTTCAGCTTCAAACTTTTAGTGGAATAGTTTTGAAGTTGATAATTGATGGATAATTAATCTGGGATTAATTTTTCACAATTATAGGAGCCTCTTTACATATTTCCATCGGGTCCCTCTATTAGCTCATATAGTTCCACGAAGCGTCTCGGGATTTGTTCCTAATGAGATCGGTAAATTGTAAATGGAATTTTGTAATGTCTATTAAGACATGGTACTCTCTAACATGCAATCCAGAAAGGATTGGACATGTGAAATTTGTAGACAAATGATTTGTCAACATGTGATTGGTTAATTTGAATTTTGAAAATAAGATTGTATTTGAATTTTGGAAAACAAAATTTTTCTCTCCTAATTAAAAGTGGTGCACGTTTTTTAATTGTATGGAGGGAAGAAAATTTTGTTTCAAAATTATTTAAATATATTCCTAACATTTAATTATTAATTGGTTTAAATAATGGAGATTATTTCATGAATTTTTCTTTCCTAATTAAAGAGGTGCATGGTTTTTGTGAGGAAAGAAAATTTGAAATATTTCATTAATTTAAATTAATTAATATGGATAATGTTTATGGAAAATATTTATTCAAATATGTGAATCCTATTTAAATTCGAAAAGGTTTAAAAGAAGTTTGAATCTAGATAGGACTAGGATCTTTTGACTAGTCTAGATTCTTGATTTAAAATTTAAACCACCAATCAAGATTTCTCTCACTTTGTGGCCGAATTTTAAAGGGGATTTCCTCTTGAAATTTGTTTTTAGGTTCAATGAATCTAGCCCTAAAGTTGTATGATCTTTTGGTTCAAGATTTATCCGGAAAATAATTATTAATTATTTTTCAAGTAGGAGATAAATTTTGAAAAGGATTGTAATACTATATAAAGGCTAGGAGTTCTTGAAAAACCAATTTTTGATAATTTTAAAGGGGAAAAACGTTTTTTTAATAATAAAAAAAAAATTAAATTTTTTCTTCCACATCAAAAATTCGGCTTTCTTGTGAGAGAGAAAAAGAAAGAAAATTCCATTGAATCAAAACTGCGAGAAAGGTTAAACCGAGTGATTATTTTCATAGGAGGTTAACCGGTTTCTGTTTTGTAGTTTTGAAGAAAGAAGTTGGATCAAATTCTCAACGAGGATCATCGGAATTGAGAAGGAGGGATCTAGACTTCGGAAAGAAATACCGGTCGCTTGGATTCATAGAACGTGTGCCCACACACACTTTGAGACGTGGAACTCGAGAATAGTAGAGAAGACACGTTGGTCAAACGCTCTAGCAATTCCGGAATCCAAGAAATAAGGTACGCTTGATCATGAATTAATTTATTGTTATATGCATCATGAGCTTCTTTTCCGGAAACGGCATAAAATTTTTAAAACTTCCGCTGCGCCGTAACTCCAATACCGGATCCAATTTTTTCCAACAATCACGAGACTCCGTCTTGGGCACCTTAATTTCACCTAAAACAATGCCGGAGTTTGTACAGTGACAACGAAGCAACATAAGTGAGATCTGGGAGATAGAAGCATGGTTAATCCCATGAGATCTGGGAGAGAGAGGATGGTCAAGAGCATTTGCGAAATTTTAAAAATTTTTAGATCAAAATATGTTATAATTTTACATCATTTCAAATCCTACTATTTTGTTAAATCTTATGATCCGTTTGGTGAATGAGTTTAAGTTAGGAATTTTAAATTTCAATAGTAATTTTTGTTGACTTTTTAGAAAAGACAAAAAACTTTTTCAGAAAAGGCAAGAAACTAATTCAGAAAAAGACAAAAATTGAGATGAAAATTTTGAGTTTAAACTCAAATCCTAAACAAGGTCTTAAACTTTAATTATACTATTTGGACTATTCACCCTTATTTTATTTATTTTATTAAAAGTATTTTAAGAAAAAAGAAGTAAAGAACATTTTTGAGAAAATAATTAAAGTAAATAATAGATTTTTAAAATATTTTAAGTAAATATAAATTTTATTAAGTAAATGATTTATTTATGTCAAATTTATCTAGTAAATTTTTTGTTTACTTAATGAATCTATTATTTACAACAAGTATTTTAAAATTCATTATTTTTCTTAAAAATATTATTTACACTTCTTTTATATATTTTATATTTTATTAAAAGAGTATGTATATCCAATTTATATTTTCGTAGTTCCATTGATAATGCTTTATTTTTAATTATAGGTATTTTATTTATTTCCATTGGGATACTGGATTGTTTTAATTATGAACAAGTTTAATATCCGTGTGTTGTATGATAGAAGAAAAAAACTGAAAATGGTAAAGATAAATGATAAAACAAACTACTAAAATAAATATAACAAAACGAAGATCTCATCCCATATTTTCTTTAATTTTTCACTATTCAAAATTTTTTTTATGATTTTCTCCGATCATGTAAATGCAGGAGGAAAAAATAAAAATAATAAAAGGGAAAAACAAAAAGGAAAAATAAACGAAAAATACTTTTATCTGATTATATGCATGCGGAGGAAAAAAATGACAATAAATAAAAAAAAAAAGAAAAAAGGAAAAAAATCATCCGAGAACTCAAAAGAGAGAAAAAAAAAGGGGAAAAAAATGCAAAAACAAAAAATTATATCAAGAAAAGCAAACCAAAAAAAAAAACAAAAAATTTTTGTTCACTGATATAAATGTAGGAAAAAAACATGATAATAATAAGAAGAAAAAGGAAATTAAAAAAAAAAAGAAGAAAAGCCAACCAAAAACCCAAAAAAGAAACCAAAAAAAAAAAAAAAACTCCAAACCAAAACAACAATAAAGTAAAAAACATCAAAGTAAAAATTTTTAGAATCTAAATTAGGAAAACCAAAATCAGGAAAAAAAAATTGGAAAAAAAAAGAGGAAAATCAAAACAAAAAACAAAAATAAGGGGGAAAAAAACAAAACAATAACGGAAGAGGAAAAAGTTGGTAGAAAAAATAAACCAAGTACAGGAAAAACACAAAAATCAAAATTTAGTGTTTGGAGAAAAGAAATAAACAGAGAGAGAAAATGAATAGTGAAGAGAGAAAATTAGAGGAAAAAATGAATAAACAAAAAACACAGAAATAAGGGGGGCGGGGGAAAAGAAACAATAACAGAAGAGGAAGAAGATGACAGAAAAACATAAACTGGACAATAAGTAAAATACAAAGATCAGAGTCTAGGGTTTTAAGAAAACGAAGAAACTGAGAGAGAGAGCAAACAGTTGAGAGAGAAAATGAAAAGAAGAAATGAGCAGGGGAGAGAGAGGCAGACGTGATATGCTAAGGTTACATAAATATAAAAGTCCAACCCCTATGCGACAAACCAATTTTAGAGTATATAAGAAGAACAAAATCATCCAAACACATAAAAAGAGGGGTAAAACCATTTGCTCACTATAGACAAAAAAAAAATAACATTGACTGAGGGACAAATTCATCTGTGTACTGTGAAAAGAATAGTATACCCCTCCTCCCTTTTAGTATATAACGAGTTTAATACCCGTACATTGCACGGGGAAAGAAGAAAAAAATAAATAAATAAATTAAATATTATATGATAAAAAGAGTTGGTTAAGATAAATATTATAATTATAATAAGTACAATTCTTCTCAAAATCTTTTCCAATAGTGAAGATACAAAATCAAAATGATAATAGTACTAACAATAATAAAAATGAAAACAAAAGCAAAAAAGAAAAAAATTTTCTGTAATTATACTCTTTTAAAGAAAAAAAATTAAAATAAAAATAAAGCCGAAAAGAAAAAAAAAAGAATAAAAATATTTAAACTCAAAGGACCGGAAAAAACTAACCCTAACAAAAACATTATAACAAAATAAAATATATATATCATTTTCTTCTCTTTTTACTGTTTTTAAAAAAATAAATTTTTTTTATTAGATTATATACATACAAAAACTAAAAAAAAATGATTTTTAAAATATAAAACAAAACAAACAAAAAGAAAAAAAAATTGTATGCAGAATCCTTAAAAAAGGGGTCTTTAAAAAATAGAACAAAAGAAACAAAAAAAAAAAACACAAAAAAATTCAAATAAAGATAAAAAATTTAAAGTAAAAAATCATTTAAAAATTAAAAAAAGACAAAGTGAACAAAAACACAATACAACAATAGATCAGAAATAACAATAGATCAGAATCTAATGTCTAAATTTAACGTAAAAAAAAGGTAAAAATAATATTAAGGGTTTGTTTGCTTCATTAGTTCATTTCAACTCTAGCCGTACTGTTTTTTGTCTTTTTCCCAAAAAGTTTGTCTTTTTCTCAAAAAGTTTTTTGTTTTTTCAGAAAATTCAAAAAAATTTACTATTACAATTAAAATATTTTAACTCAAACTAACCAAACAAACACACACTAAGAAAAACAAATTCTAAATAGTGGTAAAACAGGCAACACACTGTAGGAAAAAGAAAAGGAACTAAAAAAGAGGCATAAAACGGTAATTATACTGTGTAGGTAGCTGGCAATTTCTGCATAATAGGGTAAAAATGTCAACTCACTGTTGATGAAGGAAAACTAACTAAATCAAAGGAGTAAAAAAGTATGTGCACTGTAGACAAAACAGTAAAATATGTGAGGACAAAACCATCATTCCACTGTAGATAAGCCAAAATCAACACATAGAATATGGATAAAATTGACAGTTTAATATAGAAAAGCAGCTACTGTGCATTATTATAGGAAAAAAACTGTACAGTAGAAGCAACAAAAATTAAAAAAAAAAATAAAAATCACTATTTATTAAACAGTAAAATATTACATCTAGCAAAGTAGCAAAAGTTAAAAAAAAAAAACAATGGTAGCAAAGCAGTAAAAGTTAAAAAAAAAAACACTATTCAGTAAACAGTAAAGCAAAGCAGTAAAAGTAAAAAAAAAACATAGCAAAACAGCAAAAGTAAAAAAAAAATACTATTCACTGAACGGTGAAAATCTATACTCATTTAGTATATATAATAAAATAATAAAATAATAATAATAATAATATTATTATTATTATGTGAAATTTAAAAATACATAAATACTTATCATTAAAAAAAATATACGTCATGACTCATGAGCAAAAAAAAAAAAAAGGAAAAAAAAAAAAAAACATAACTCGAAGGAAACCCACGTTATAAAAGAAATAGATAAAATAAAATCAAAATTAAACGCACGTCACGCACGTGACTTAGTAAAACTCAAAAAAGAGTCGCTCCTTAAACCCTTATTCTTCGTTCTCATATTTTGTTTATTATTTCGGGCACAGCACAGACACGAAGCTTTAAAACCCTCACCACCTCCATTCAAAGTCGGCCAGTTTCTGTCGTCCGAATCTCATGCCTGCTCATTCAAAACTTCATCTTCTTCACCCGAATCCCAAACCCTAATTCCTTTCTTTCTTTGTTTTTTTTTTTCCTCAATCTCTGCAACAATGGCGACTCCTTCTCACGCTCAGGCCGTCAAGTCGCTCAACAACTCCTCCGGCCGCCAACGCTTCGTTGTAAGTACTTGCTCGAATTTTTTTTTTTTTCGATGTTTTTCTGCTACGAATTGGACCTTATGGACTTCGAATTCTTCCAAGTGAACATGGATTTTGTTGTTGTTGTTGTTGTTGTTTTTTTTTTTTTGCAGTTTAAGAATTTTTCTCAGAGAATTGGAGAAATCGATATCGATGTTTATCGGAGTCTTGATAAAGTGAAGTCGGAGCCCTCCGAGGGGTCGTCTTTCTTCCGGGACTGCCTCACAGAATGGAGGGTATGATTTTTTTTTTTTAATTTTTTTTTATTTTTAAGGGTGCGTAAAGGCTTTGATGAATTATCTTTTTTTCCTCCTATTTTTTAGCCTATCTCGCTGGTTCAAGCTCTCTTTAACTTGCCCTGATCTGCCGTGCAGTTGCTCTGCGATTTTGTCTTGTGTTACATGTTGTGATTTAACTATTATAAAGCATGCCTTCACTAGGAATTTTTATTGGCATTATATTGTAGGAACTGAATACCGCCGAGGATTTCATCTCTTTTTACGAGGAAATGTTACCGTTGGTGCAAACATTGCCCTTGGTGATATTGCACAAGGAAACTATTATGCTGAAACTTCTTTCAAGATTACAAATGAAAGCAAGACTTTCACTCGAGCCGATACTCAGGTATGCTACTGGTGCATTGAAATTTTAGAGTGGAATTTCAAAAATTTGTTTTGGCTTGTATTTTTACTCCACGGTTCCATTACATGTTTCTATTGCTAAATGGATAAACGTGTAATTTGAAAGAAAAATGGTGTGGGAATAAATCGGTAGTCAAGATTCAGAAGATATAGAGCAAGAAAGAAAAAAAAGATTCTCAAATAACAAATAGAGCTTTATGCTACTCAAAAAATAAGTAAAAGGATCCCGGAAGAAAATGGTTTACATAGCCTGAAATAGTATAGAATTAAGCAAATGAGTTTCAAAGCCTCTCAGAGACCTAAATACTGTAGAAATCTAGGAAAAAGGGGCTTCAATAGCCTTAAAAAGCAGAGAATTGAGGGAATTAGACATCAAAGTCACTCTTGAAGTCTCAGCATTGTGAAAAAATCATCCAATTTTCTTTTCAGTTAATAGACTTATCCTCACCTCAACAATGCACTTTCCTTTATTTTAAAGTTCACTTGTAATGCAACACCGTAATAAGGCAGCAAGGAGATTGCTTAATGAGCTTTGATTTCCTATACCAGTCTTGCATTGTTTTTATGGAAGAAAAATGTTTTAATGTTCTCGATTTCTCCCGAGCTCCAATTAAACTTCTGCAATCTTGTAGTGTTATTTGTCTCTTGATTGGTTTTTACTTGTTTGGATTTCCCTGCTCAAATTTAAACTGAACTTTGTGATCCCTTCTACAGGCTAATCGCAGCTTTTTCCAGAGATCTGCTAGAGGAGTTTTTGCCGTGAGTTTAACTCTTCATTTTGTTGTTCCTATGTCCTTATAGTTTAGGAGTATCATTGTCTATATTTGTCAACCTCTCTTCCCTTTCATTTTTTGTTCTGTTGTTAGTTGACCTTCCTGTTAATTTGACATATTATATTGTTCTTTTTTTTTTTTTTTTTTTTTTCCCTTTGTGGTATTGGCTTCTCCAGTTTCTTGCCAAGATTTTCCGAGTCTCTAGTCTCTCTCCTTGAAAGTGGTGCAGATAGGGAGCCCGAAATTATTGAGCAGGTTAAAAATCTTTTATCATTCCAGCTGCAGATGTTGATTTTGAAATTTCAGTATCTGGATATCTGCGAATGTTCTGATGAAATTTGTTTTTTTGTGTATTTTTGCAGATTTTTACTTCCTGGTCTTATATTATGATGTATTTACAGAAATATCTCACAGACAAGCTTACATACGTACTCAAGTAGGCATTTTTTTTTTCATATTTTGATTTTGAATGGTTAAATTTATGTCGAAGCATATGACAGATCTTTTCGAAAATTTTTGATGGAGTTCCAAAACGCCTTATAATGCGTCACTTCCAAAATTATTGGGACAGTGTTAGGACATTATCTATGCATATTCGTCTGTGTGTTACGAAAAAAGAAAATGAGTTTTATTAAGCTATTTACGGTTCCATGAATGTAAAATGGTGTTAGGCTGTTTCATGCATAGCTAATGCGATGCATGAAGGGGTTGAAGTTGGCTAGGCAGCTCTTATTTCCGAGGCAGGGACTTCAGATTTTAGATATGTGGGCCTAATTTTAGTATCTAGAGTCTAGAATCCCAAATGAATACATTTACCTTCATATGGAGAACTAACATTGTGGTGACATTGTTTTTCTTATCATTTTAGTGCTTATGTTTCTTTTTCTCCTTGTTTTGAAGGGTTACTCTAAAATTAAGGTATTACCCAAAAGATTATGTCCAAGATTTTATGGCAGAATCAGTTTCGTTTTTGCTTAGGAATGCACCTTTTGATCAGCTTAAACAAGGTACAGACATGCCATGTCCTGTTATTTTATGTAAAGCTATTTGCTTTTGTTCACATGCATAAATCTGGGTAAAATTGAATGCGAATATACATTTGAAGCTGGATAGAATATATTTTATTTACATTAAGTAAAAGAATGTCTTATGAGAAATGCATATATGAATCTTAACTGAACCTTTATAGTCTGTCTGCAAATTGTTTAGGGATTTGAAGAGAATTATGTTTTAGTTTGAGTGACTTTGAATTGCGGTTCAATCAAATGGTAATCAGCTAATAGTTTATGAGTTTAGAATCGACTCTTTGGAAAGTGCAAAAGATTATCCCGTTTAAAAATATTGGTTTCTTCTCTCTTCAGTTCTCTTCCTCTATTTTATTTGACTAGGGTGGAGAATACCACTCTATCAACTATAAGAATGAAAAATCCATTCGTTAATATCGTTCATGGCCTAAGGTTAATCTCGATAAAAGTTGGAGTTACAGGAAGCAATGAAGCTTCTTTATGTACTGGATTTCTGTAAACTTCAGATGCTAGTTTATCTGATCTCTTCTTGTTATTGATTTCTAGTCTAAGATTGCTGCTTTTGGCTCATAAGATATTTACACTTGGGAAGCGAACTAAATATAAGATTTTTGGGATTATGTGTGAGAATGAAAATGAGATATTTCAAATGTGAGATTGTATGTAATACTTTTTCTTTGTTTTTGTACCCCTTGGGGTACCCGAAACAGGAAGTTGAATGATATTGATGTTGAAGGCATGATTGTTATTAGTTGGTTTAATTCTCTAATCGTGGTCTTGTGAAAACGTATTGGTTTTATTTATTTTTTCTGTTATTGATAAGATTTACTTATTTAAATGATAACAGGTGTCTGGAAGATCATGCTTGAAGTTGTAAAGAAACCTTTAGCTACCAGAAAGTATGGAGTCAGTTTTTTACTTTGTTATGCTATGAAAGGAACCTTGTCGAGGCTTCATTCTAAAGCAGAGAGAGTGCTGCGGTTAGTGATGAGTGATCCCGTACTCAATATTGGTGATAAATTTGGCCAAGGCAAGCTAATCTCTAACCTGGAATTCTTCTCAACCTGTTGTCCTTACTCTTTCATTTCTCTTAATTCATCTTTTATCTCTTTCTCTGGACATTGTTTACTCTATGAATTTGCCCTACTACTGAGATTACTCGGTATTGTTTGGCATTGGGATTCAGGATTTTGTTTGCTTTAGTTGTCAGTCTGGTTTTCATAATTGCATCATGTACCATCTTCATTGATACCAATTTAATTTAACTTGATTTATTTGTTTATGTTTATATCAACATCAGCCATGACGCTTCACCAAAAAATAAGTATGGACATGTTTCTAATTTTCAGCATCTCTTGCATTTCCCATTGATATAGGCCTATCCTGGTTAAATAAAATTTCACAGTAGTAGTTGATCATCTTCTACGAGAGAGTAACTTTTGCAAGTTTTGTGACATCTTTTCCCAATCTTGTCTTTCTTTTGCAGGTTCTGACAATGTTGTTGAAGTGTTGATTCTTGCGTTTCAAAGATTGTGTGATGTGATAGAGCCCAAAGAGTTGAATCTGATGTGGAAATGCTTATTTGTAGAAATTATTGATTCTGTAAAAAACAAGCATTTTAGGCGACTAAGTCAACTATTATCACTGCTTATCTCTACAGTTCAGATTAATGATGGGGGAGTGGTTTCTGGTGAGTTATTATATATTACGTTCTCCTATTTAATCCCTTTATTGTACTGATTTTTAAGTATGATTGGTCTAGTTCTTGAACTACCAACTAATACCTTTCGATTTTTCATAGATTACCGTCCGGTGGTTGATGTCCTGCCCCTGCTTTTAGAAACCTTGATATTACCTCTTGGCAGCACAACGACTGAGGATCATTTACCTGAAATTTTTGACAAGGTTCTTGAAATGATGCTTTGCACTCTTGATGTGCTGCACAAAAATGATGACTTGTCAACCATCTCCGAATGTTCAGTACAATGGGCTCCAGTATTTGAGTTAAAGAGCTCCAGGTATTTCATTTAATGATTTTGTTCTGTCTCAGTTTTTAAGGTTTTCGGTTCGTTCTGACAGTGTTTGGTGTGGTTTTCAGTTTGTTGAATTTCATTCGGAAGCTACTACTAAAGGACCTCTCCATAGTGAACATTTTCAGAGTTAATATATTAAGGTAAATCGACAATATATTGTTTCTCTGATGCTTGTATAATTTACTCGTCTGAGTCATGGTTTCTAACTCTTTACTATAATTTGTTTTTGTTTTGTTTTAATTTTCAGTGCCCTGAGTTACTTGATAGAGATTTCACAAGAAAAAGTAGTATATCTATTACTTTCTTTATTTGAGAGACAAAGCATAGAAGAAAAAAATGTTAACTTAGGTCAAGTTTCTGAAGAAAGGTTCCGGAAGCTTCAAGATTTTCTGCAGAGGAATATCCACAAGTGGATGGAGGATTTGAGAGATAATGTATCTTGTGATTCATCAATCGATCAATCATATGGAACCAACTTAGCTCTGCTGTGGGGAACTGTTAACTGTGTTCCGTTCTTGCTTGATCCCAAAGAAGATTCAACCCTGCTAACTGATTTAGTAGATGCAATTGATCATCGCCTCTCAAGTGAGCCCGGTATTTCTTCCATCTTTATCAATCTTAGTCTGCTTCACCATAAATATAGATTTTGATCCCTAGGAATTTATTTCCTGTATATAAAATGCAGGTCTGACCCCTAAATTTTTAAGGCACTGTAAACATCGTAATAGCTGCTTTTGAATGTTAAAAATCAGCCACTTCTTCTTCTTCTTCTTTTCCTTTCTCTTTCCTCAAAGACGTACCTTTCATGAGCTACTACTTTTTTGGCACTTGTAGTTTATTGGACCTCTGGCAAGTGATTTTATATTATATCTATCTTACGTGTATCTATTTATTGCTGTCAGTGTGCTGGATCCCTTGAATTAATATATCATATTGATCTACACCTGTCTTTCAGATGATGTTTGTGGTATCCCTAAAAGAAGTTGGCAAAGCATAATTGGTGCTGCTATTAGTTCCCATTCCAAAATGCAGTATCATAAAGATGGATTCGAAGAAACAAGCAAAGTTTTACACCTTGCGAGGAAGCACAGATCATGCTTGCAAGTGTTATCTGCTGTTGCTGATTTTTTGGATTCCACATATGGGTAAGCTGATAGGCGTATAGACATATGATACTTTTATTCAATCTATTGTTCAAATTCTTGACTTGTTCTTGGTTTGTTAGCTATGTTAAAGTGAATTTGACTAAAATTTTCTTCAATCATTGAAACTATAGGCCATTGACGGAAGCTGAGTGCAGCTCTCGAACATATCATCCAGAACTTAAAGCAGACAAAACAATAGATGCATTAAGCCTATATGGTGACAATTTGCACCACTCAGAGAAGGGGATCCGTATTGCATCTCTTAAAATACTGTCTCATTATGAACCTTTAATCCGTGATGTTTCGCCCGAAGATCAGCCTGTTCAGAAGAAATTAAAAACTGAAGCTTCTCAGATTTGCTATACTGATAGCCAACGCTTTAATGTATGATGTTCATATTTTTTCTGCTTTGATTGTTTCAGTCATTGTTTAATTCAGTCAATTCAATGATGATTTTCCTTTGATGTACTAGGTTCTACAACTTCTTCTCTCAATTGAGACAACTCCTCTTTCGGTATCTACCAGCAGGACAATAACCCTGTTAATCTCTAAATTGCACATGGCCCTCTCTGCTGGAAGGATTGCTGAAGCTTATGTGCCTCTTCTCTTGAATGCAATGATGGGTGTCTTTCATAACCGGTTTAGCTACCTTTGGGATCCGGCATCCGAGTGCCTTGCAGTTTTAGTAAGCCATAATGTGAAACTTGTGTGGGAAAAGTTCCTTGCTTATTTTGAGCAAATCATCTCCATGTTCCAGGCATCAAACGATCAGCTTGATAAAATGAACGCCAAATCCTCTGAAAAGTCTAGTGGTATGCAGCAATATTAGCTTGTTCTATTGATGCATATCTTGATTGCATCATTTCATATGATTTACTATTTGCTTTTCAAATTCATTTGCTAACCTTGTTTTTTTAATTTAATTTAATTTATTTTATTTTTAACTCTTTTCAGATCTAGTTGAGCGCTTTAATTTGTTTGTTAGTCCTGCTTCTGATAGCACGCCATTGGCAACTATGTTATCCTTGTTGCTCAAATCTTTGCAAAGAATTCCAGGGATTGTGGATTCTCGTTCTCGTTATATTGTACCTTTCTTCTTCAAATTTTTGGGCTATGATTGTGATGAGCCTTCAAGGTAATTGCTGTTTTCTAAATACATTTTATTGATTCTTATTTTATGGAGGTCGTAACTTTGGTTTTGTAATTTGTGATTATAGTGTGGGATCATTCAATGCTCTAGTTTGTGGAGGCAAAGAGTGGAAGAGTATCTTGAAAGAATGGTTAAATTTGCTGAAGTTGATGCGGAATTTTTGGTCCTCTCATCGGAATCAATCCCTTAAAAGTGTACTGGAAAATAGGTTCGTAGATTATAGTTGGTATATATCCATTTGGTTTTGGTTGTACATACCTTTTTGGTTTTATATAGGTGCATGGTTGAAATTTTTTGTGTTCTTACCAGGCTTCTGGATGCAAATGACCCCGAGATACAGATGAAGGTTCTTGATTGCCTTTTACTGTGGAGAGATAAAGACAAAGGTGAAGAAAATCTCCTGGTAGCATATGATCAGCATCTGAAAAACTTGATCAGCTTCAGTACTTTCAGAGAGGAGCTAACGACGTGGAGTTTATATAGAGAATCTAAGCTTATTAATGAGAATCACAGAGCTACTCTTGTGCCTATTGTTATCCGTCTTTTGATGCCAAAAGTCAGGAAGTTGAAGAAGCATGCATCTCGAAAGGTACTTTTCCTTCCGAACTTGTGTTTGGCCGATTGCTTATATTTTTCATGCTTTACACTTTGTGTAAATAGTTTTTGTTTTTTGTTTTTTTTTCTTGGGCGACTGCTTGTCCTCAAGTTTTTTAACGCTTTTTCACATGTTTATTGAATGAGAGTCTATGTTCATTGTTTGCATCCCCTTCCTCCCATGCTTTCTTCCTAGATTGTCTCTCTTTTAAACCAGCTGTAGTATCCAAATGAACAAATTGTCTTCCCTTTTTGCTCAAGGATTTAAAAAATTATTCCTCAATCTACACATATCTTCATTTCCGATCTTAATTAAAGATGTATTTGCCTAACAGATACCTCTTCCCTCACACCCCCCCTCCCCTCTCTCAAAAAGTAAATATCTTTCGACAAATAGAGTAGTTAGAAAGGAAATAATGTCCAAGTGTTTGTGTTGTAGTTTCATAAGTCCTTGCCCCTTGGAAAAATTTCTGGATTTTTGCATGTGGTGTGTGAGGTGAAGTTCCATGATTAGGATCTTGTACTAATCCAGTTTGGTGATGTTACTATTTTGGTCAGCATGCAAGCATAAATTACCGAAAGGCAGTTCTCGGTTTCATAGCTCAGCTTGATGTTGATGAGCTCCCTCTTTTCTTTTCATTGTTAATAAAACCCCTGCAAATTGTTCCCATGGGAGGTGATGGAACATCTGACTGGTTTTGGACTTCATCGATAAGTTCTGTAGACAGGTTTCAAGCTTCCGAATTTCTCAAGTATTTCAGCGTGGATAACATATCCGCCCTTTCTTGGAAGAAAAGATATGGTTTTCTTCATGTGATTGAAGATGTTTTTGGAGTTTTTGATGAATTTCGCATCCGGCCTTTTCTTAATTTTTTAGTGGGATGTGTTGTTCGGATATTGGGAAGTTGCAGTTATAGTATCGATGCTGCCAAAGGCAATAGTTCTTCTTTGGATGAAAGCCAATACAGTTCCAAGCCAACTTTGGTTGACAAAGAAAAAGCGGAAGCAAATATCGTCCAGGTAACTGTTTTACTACTCTTTAATGAGACATTTACTCATCAAAAGATTGATTTGTATTACAGAAATAGCTTCTCCACTGTCTTATTTATCCAGTTAGAATAGATAGGCTATCGGTGAATTAAAAATTTCCAACTTTTTCACAACTAGTTAAATACTTGGAAATGTCTACTACTAATGGATACTCACGTGGTGTATTAGACGTCCGAAATGTCTGGAGTGGGAAACATTGTTGTATGTGTCGGGGTGTATAATGTATTAACCATCTGGGAAATCTGTGTAAGTATTAGTTTACAGATTTAATTCTCCTCATGATATGAGCGGGTAATGTCCTTAGTGTTAAGTTACCGAGATTGCTTTCAGCGGAGTTGTTATGCCCTCTAATGTGCAACATGCCGAGTTTTATCACAAGTAGAAATGTCTACTTACAAGTCAACTGATTACCAAATGTGTTGCGTTAATATATCTTGTGTTAGTCCAATCACTTTTTAGTTTTTTCATTTATGAACATTGAAGATGGCCAAGTCAGATCTTTTCCTCTTCCGCTTCTGGTTCATGTTTTACCTGCATTTGATTTCTTGAAACTACTTTTGAGTTTTTACAGTCTATTGTTTCCTGTAAATCTACTTTTTTAATGGCCTGTTGTAGCAGCTGTTTAAGAAAATGATTGTTATTGAAGAATCTTATGAAAGAAAAATGTTATGTGCAGAATGTCTCGATGCTAAAGCAGTTAAAGGAGTTGAGGTCTTTCTGCCTGAAAATTGTTTCTGTTGTCCTCGATAAGTATGAAGATCATGATTTTGGCGATGATTTGTGGAACCTTTTCTTTGAGTCAGTCAAACCTTTGATCAACAGTTTCAAGCAGGAGGGTTCTAGCAGTGAAAAACCTAGTTCGCTCTTTTCTTGCTTTGTTGCAATGACTAGGAGTCAGAAACTCGTGCCACTGCTGTACAGAGAGAAGAATCTTGTCCCTGATATATTCTCGATTCTGACTGTTACATCAGCATCTGAATCTATTTTAAGATGTGTCCTTAAGTTCATTGAGAACCTATTAAATCTTGATAGCGAGTTGGATGATGAAGACCATGACGTAAGACGAGTTCTACTTCCAAACCTTGAAGCTCTCATTAATAGCTTGCATGTTTTCTTCCAAAGCGAAAGTGCGATCAAGAGGTATACATTATGTCATTTCAATGATTTGTTTCCACAGTACATAGTCCTCATATGGTAACCATATAGAGAAATAATTAAATGAGCAGTCAACTTGGATGCTTACCTACATGACAGTGAAAAGGATGCCTACATGTTGCATAACGAGAGCTTTCCAAATACGTTTTAGTTTCTCACCGTTTGTAAATATCCCTGTCTTATTTATTTATTTTTCTGAGGGAAAAAAGTCCCTGCCAGTTTTAGGATTGGTAAAATATACTTCCACTTTCCATCCTTCTGATTTAAGCTCTCCCCTCCTTTAGCTGGGAAAAAAAGAAGTTTTTCCCCTCTCTCTATATAGCACGTATTTGATGTTTATATGGTGTTAATGATTTTCACTTTCGCCATTTCAAATATACCAGGAAATTGGTAAAATGTCCGGGGGAGACTGAGGTGAAGATTTTTAAGTCATTGTCAAAGCATATAAAGGACCCATTACTGGCCGGGAAGTTCGTTGACATTCTGCTCCCATTTTTAGCAAAGGGAGTTCAAAATTCAGGTAGCAGTATCTTCAAATTGTGATTCCCATTTTTCATATAAATTATTTTTCATCTTGTTTTCTTTGCTTTAGAGGATTCCTTGTCCTCTTTTTCCTTGTATTTGCGTCATTTTCACTATTTCTTTAATAGTATCTTCAGATTGTGATATTTGAGGAGTTAAGAAAATGTTCCTTGACTGAAAATCTACTGTTCTCTTGCAGATGTTTCTTGTGAAGTTGTTGGGGTCATACAGGGGTTGGTACCAGTATTAGGAAGTCAGATCACAATGAGAGTCTTGAATGCCATTTCTCCATTGTTTGTTTCTGTGGATCGAGATGTGCGGTTATGTCTTTGTGATCTTCTTGAAATTATTTCTGAAGTGGACCCTTCTATACACGTTATGGTAATGCTTGTACATCTGTTTCCCTGGTTGGAATAACGCCCATGGAGTTTCTCTATTTTCTAGGTTTCTAATTTCCACGGTTCATTTAACTTTTGTACCAAATGCAGGCCAAACTTGTCCATGATTTGAATGCAACCTCTGCTACGGAAGTAGGTGACCTTGATTATGACACCATAGTCAATGCCTATGAAAAGATTAATGTTGATTTCTTCTTTACAGTTCCCGAAGATCAGGCATTGCTTATTTTGTCTCATTGTGTGTTTGACATGTCATCTGAAGAGTTGATGCTAAGGCATAGTGCTTATAGGTTGTTACTCTCATTTGTGGAATTTGCTTCCTTAATTGTTGGTGAAGTTAAGGATGACCTTGAAATACCTCATAAGACAACTGATGATGGTCATTGGACAAAAGAATCCGTTAAGCGCATGATAAGCAAGTTTCTCTTGAAGCATCTGGGAAATGCGATGAAGGGAGATGCTTCTGTTAGAAAGGTATGGTCTTGTTTAGCCCGTGTGAACAATAGCTGCATTTTCCTCCAAAAAAAAAAAAAAACCGTTTTTACTAATCTAGATTAAAAGTATGCAGAGAGCTCTCTGCAGATCAAGTGTCAAAACATCCTAGAATTCTCTTTCCAATATAAGCCTCAAAATATTTTTTTACTATTATGCTATCGCATCTAACCATTTTTTTTTTCCGCCCCATTTTATGATATATTGATGTGGTTTCAGGAATGGATTAATTTACTACGAGAAATGGTGTTAAAACTGCCAGATGTGGCGGACCTTAAGTCCTTGAAATCCCTTTCTGATAAAGATGCTGAAGTTGATTTTTTCAACAATATTGTTCACTTGCAGGTAAGATTTTTAGATCACATCTTGATAAGGCTCTAAATGTTCAGTTGATCAAATCAGATAAAATTACTTGTTTTTAATAGCAGTTATGGTCTTTGTTACAAATTATTTTGTCAAACAAGAAGAGCATCTTGTTTGGTATTTCCATTTTATATAACGTGTATATATCTCTCTCTCTCTCTCTCTCTCTCTCTCTCTGTCTTATACAAGATATAACTCCATCAGCTTGCGTACCTCATTTATGAGAATAATTTCATCATTGTGGTTGCCAGGCTCCATCTCTTCCTTTTTGTTTTTTCTCATCCATACTAATTTTCTTTTGCAGAGGCATAGAAGAGCGAGAGCTTTGCTACGCTTCAGGAGTGCTATCAATAGTATTGCCAAGGCAGAGGTGGTATTCGTTATGTTGCTAAGTTTTGGTTTTTCAGAATATTACCAAGTTGCTGATTTTTTTCCCTTTGCTTTTTTGCTTCCAGGGCATAATCCGCAAAGTGTTTATACCACTCTTTTTCAATATGTTATTTGAAATGCACGAAGGAAATGGTGAAAATATAAAAAATGCATGTATAGAGGCCCTCGCTTCAATTTCTGGCCAAATGAAATGGGATTCGTATTATTCTATGTTGATGAGATGCTTTAATGAGATAAAGATGAATCCAGATAAGCAGAAGACTATAATACGGCTAATCTGCTCTATTCTGAACCAGTTCCATTTCTTAGCAGCTCCAAACACATGTGACAATGCTTCTGATTTTGGTTCTTCAGTAATGTTACGTAAGTGTAGTGGTTCTGCTTTGGTATCTGAGATACAATCGACTCTTCAGAAAACTGTTCTTCCAAAAATTCAAAAGTTACTGGAGTCTGATTCCGATAAGGTCAATGTTAACATCAGTGTTGCTGCACTTAAAGTATTAAAGTTGCTTCCAGGAGACATAATAGACTCGCAGCTTCCTAGTATCATTCATCGCATTTCAAACTTTCTGAAGAACCGTTTAGAAAGTGTTCGTGATGAAGCCAGGTCTGCTTTGGCTGCTTGTTTGAAGGAACTGGGGCTGGAATATTTACAGTTCGTCGTCAGGGTTATGCGGACTACGTTAAAGCGAGGATATGAGCTGCATGTGCTGGGGTATACACTGAATTTCATTTTGTCAAAGTTTCTCTCCACTCCTGTTTGTGGTAAGCTGGATTACTGTTTGGAAGATCTCTTGTCTGTAGTGGAGAATGATATTCTTGGAGATGTTGCCGAGGAGAAAGAGGTAGAAAAGATTGCTTCAAAAATGAAAGAAACTAGGAAGCAGAAGTCTTTTGAAACCCTGAAATTGATTGCTCAGAGCATTACATTCAAAAGCTACGCTTTGAAAATACTTTCCCCCGTTACATCTCAGTTGCAGAAACATCCGACGCCAAAAGTCAAAGCAAAATTGGAAAGCATGTTAAGTCACATAGCTGCTGGTATTGAATGCAATCCTTCAGTGAATCAGAAGGACTTATTTGTCTTTATATTTGACCTCATAAAAGAGGGGATTGGAAATGAACAAAGTAAGGATGAGAATTTACCAATTCCAGGGGAAGATGGACATCATCAGAATGGAGTGTGCGGTAAAAAAATTTCTTCAGTCCGAGTTAAAGGTGCTAAGTCTCTGTCTTCACATCTTATTATGGTCTTTGCTCTCGGAATATTGCATAAAAGCGTGAAGGACGTCAGCAAAAATGATTTACCGGTGTTGTCAATGCTAGATCCTCTTGTCCCATTTCTAGCAAGCTGCCTGAATTCCAAGTATGACGATGTTTTATCTGCCACTCTTAAATGCCTTACTCCGGTGGTAAGATTGCGTTTACCGTCCCTTGGATCCCGAGTTAATGAAATAAAAGGATCTCTCTTTGGCATTGCCCAAAGTACAGTAAATACCAGCAGTTCTTTAATGCAGTCATGCCTAACATTATTGACTGTGCTTCTGGGAGGAACTAAAGCCACCCTTTCCTCTGAAGAGCTTCATTTGTTAATTCAGCTTCCACTTTTTGTTGATCTAGAAAGAAATCCCACTATTGTCGCCCTTTCACTTTTGAAGGCAATTGTCAAACGTAAGCTAGTTGCCCCTGAAATATATGATCTTGTAACACGAGTTGCAGAATTGATGGTAACAAGTCAGGTAGAGCCAATACGCCAAAGATGCAGCCAGATTTTGTTGCAATTTTTACTTGATTATCATCTTTCTAGAAAGCGTCTTCAACAGCATTTGGATTCCCTGCTTTCTAATCTTAGGCAAGTATTGGCTAACAGGCTGAAGAAGTTTTCTGATGGCCCTCCTTTTTTTTTTCCTTTCATTGTTGAATTTTGTCATAATTTGTTAGGCTTGACTTGCAGGTATCAACACCCAAGTGGAAGAAAAGCTGTGCTCGAAATGCTTCACACCATCATTGTTAAGTTTCCAAAAAGCATTCTGGATGATCAATCCCAGACACTATTTATCCATTTGGTGGTTTGCTTGGCTAATGATCAGGATACTGAAGTTCGTTCGATGACCGGTGTTGCTATTAAGGGTTTGATTGGTTGCATAAGTGCACATTCACTTCATTCCATTCTTGAGTTCAGTTTATCTTGGTATTTGGATAAGAAGTCGCAACTTTGGGCTGCTGCAGCTCAGGTAAAGTTCTCTCAAATTTTCCAACTAATCTTGAGGCCTTTTCTTTTGGTTTATTCTTTCTTATTATCTTTCTTCTTGTAATTTCATTTTTTGGATATTTAAAGGTAGTCCGGTTTACCTTGTAATGCAACAGATGCATATGTCCAAGTGAAGATTTTAAGTGTACAAACTACATTGAACTTTATTAGAATAAGAAGGATAGGAGAAGATAAAACAATAATAGAAAATTGATTGACAACTAAATGAACTTCACGTGGTTCTTTACTTTAATCACATATTTTTTTTTCCCCGTCTTTAATGCATTCCCATGGTGTATCCTTGAGCCTTTTTAACCATGTGAAAGTGGAATTTAAATCTCATAAATTCTCGTGGTCACATATTAGTTTACAAGTAGTTATGTTTTCTTTAGATCAGTTGATGGCATGGGATAGGGCTGGTGGACAAATTTTTGTCTTCCTTGCCCCTCATCTCTGTGTTTTGGTCTGTAATTTGTTTTTATGTATCAGAGATTGTGACGAAAATGGCTGTTTTTCTTTTTTCTTATTTTGGTAGTTCTGATGCCTTTTGTCCAGGTTTTGGGGTTATTAGTTGAGCAAATGAAGAACGAATTTCAAAAATATATCAGCAGTGTATTGCCAAGGGCTGGAACTATTTTGAAGTCTGCCATCAGTGATGCTACGAATAGGTCACTCGATAATACTGATGAATCTATTATTCCCTTCTGGAAAGAGGCGTATTATTCACTGATTATGTTGGAGAAAATTTTGCACGTGTTCCATGATTTATGCTTTGATGGAGATCTTGAGGTATGTCATAATTGCTCTCTTACAGATTTTTGGCAGTCGGTTTCAAATAACATCACAATCACGTATTTGGGTTTCGGTTTTCTTTTTTCTTTTTTTAAAGTTTTTCTAAAGTTTTTTTTAAAGCTTTTTATTTATTTATTTATTTAAAAGTACATAGAGAAGTTATAAGCACGTTTAATTTTTAGATTTGATTTAGAATAGCTTCGTCATGTCTCCATATGAGTTTGAATCATATGTACTTTCTCGGAAGCTTGTTGTCGGCATGGTTTCACGGGATTTGAAGTTGAGAAGGTCATCCAACTCAGCCATCTTGTAACCATTTTTTCTTGTGTGTAATCTAGGATATATGGGAAACAATTTGCGAACTTCTCTTGCACCCTCACGTGTGGTTACGAGGCATCTCAAGTCGCCTAGTGGCATTGTACTTTTCTACTATGACAGAGGCCTGCAAGAAAAAAGATGAAGAAACTAAGACGACAGAGGCCAGCAAGAAAAAAGATGAAAAAGCCAATCAAAGTATCTCAAGTCGCCTCGTGGAATTGTACATTTCTACTGTGACAGAGGCCCGCAAGGAAAAAGATGAAAAACCAGATCGAAGTTATTTTCTTATGAGGCCAAGTAGACTATTTATGATAGCCGTTTCCCTCTGTTGCCAACTGAAGACAAAAGTCGGGGATGATGCTGCAAGTGACCTGATCGTGCAAAATCTTGTTCTCACAATTTCTTGTGTGCACTCTTTGATGGGACAGCTGGAGTGTGGAGAACGTCAGAAGTTTTGGTCAACCCTTGAACCGAATGAGCAAGGTTTTTTCTTAAAGCACTGAAGTTGCTTGATTCAGGGAAAGGGCAAAGCATGTTTTTATCGCTTACATCTGACAAATTTGAGAAGAAAGACGATACATGTGCCAAGGACTTTAGGCACTTGCTTGTGTGCAACTTGCTTAAAAAGATGGGAAAAGTTGCCCTTCAAATGGAGGATGTTCAGGTTTGTATACAACTGTATTAAGCTCATTCAAGTATACTTGCTAATTCGTTGGGTCTTTAGTATGTTATTACTTATGATATTCTGATTGCTTCCTGCAGATGAAAATTGTCCTCAATAGTTTCAGCGAAATCTGTTCTCAAATCGATCAGGAAGATCGACGACTGTATGCATATGAAATTGTGCTGCCCATATACAAAGTTTGTGAAGGATTTGCTGGAAAAGTGATCTCAGGTGATGTCTTCCGTTTCATTTTCTACTGATGCCTCGTTCAATAAAGCATCAGAGAAATTGGCCTATAATTAATCATTTGCTTTTTTTTTTTTCCTTCTTTAATAAGAAAACTTCCTTTCATTAATGGAATAATAAAAAACAAAGTGGATATGGAATTCTAAAAAACAAACAAATAGAACAGGGAAGTTAGTATCTTTGTTTGCGTAGGCATTATAATTGTTGCATATCGATACAATGCATGCATGCATGCACATAGATACAACATATGCATACGAAGGACCATAAGCATTCACCATTGAACTTATTTATCTTGAAAATCCATTTCGATATTCCCTCTTCTTTTAGAGTTATATCATGTTTAATTTCTTCTTAATGGGCCTGTTGCTTGTTTTCCAGACGAAATCAAGCAATTAGCGGTGAAAGTTTCCGAGAGTATACGAGAAAAGTTGGGCATCCAAACATTTGTGCACACTTACGGGGAGATCCGAAAATCCGTGAAGACGAAAAGGGATAAGAGGAAACAAGAAGAGAAGATCATGGCTGTTGTCAATCCTGAGCGAAATGCCAAGAGAAAACTCAGGATTGCCGCTAAACATCGTGCCCACAAGAAAAGGAAGATAATGATGATGAAATTCGGACGATGGATGTAGAGCCAAAGAGAAAAAAAAGAGTCGATTGCTCGTTTGGTTGCTTCAACACGCTATCGGAACAGATTGTCGAAAATCAAAAGTCGTCTTCTTTTCATTGGGTGATTCACTTCAAATGCCTGTTTCTCGTGGACAAACTTCCAGTGTGGCCCGGGAGAAGCAATGAGAAGCTTGGCAACGCCACTACGTGGAAACCATGATACCGGCACTGATCTTCGCAAATATCTATATATTTTTTTATTCTTTCTATTTATGTTAATATGTCTTATCAAAATTTTGACCCGCCCAACCTGCATGTGAATCACAGGTCAATAGTTAGCATTGATTGAAAAGTGTTCTTTTTCTCTTTCATTTGCCTCATTCCATTGCTCTGTGGCAGCTCCATTGTCAATGGACGGCATCCACTTCCCTTGTCGCACTCAGACGTAGAATTACCGCTAGCAGTGTGTTTCCAAAGAGGTAATTGTCCAAAGCAGTTTTGGTGCGAAAACCCACTTTGGCAAGGTCTAAAATAGAAATGGTTATACGTAGGTCATTTTAAAAATTTTAAAAAGAATATTTACCGTAAAAATCATTTTTTAGAAATTAAAAAGTTAAAATAGTTTATTCATGAAAGTAATTTATGAGGTAAATTAACTGCAAATATGCTTGATAAATAAACTGTGTATATATATATTTTTGGAAATATAGCACGCGCGGATGGTGCTGGGATCGTCAGAAATTTAGCAACAAAAAGCCAAAGAAAAAAAAAAAAAAGGTAAATTGTTGGATTGGGTTAGTTTCTGAATTTTATTTTTTGGTAAAAATACCCTTAGACTCTTAAATTGATGAGAGTTTGGTTCCTAATATATATATATGTATATATATGTATATTTTTGTCAAAATACC
>CM046382.1:13138161-13163161 GCA_025413485.1 Ficus microcarpa | reverse complement strand
GTTGGCCTATAATTGGGTATAGCATATATGTTTTGTGACATTATTATCGTATTTTTATTAGTTGATATTATTATCATATTACTCTTTTTTTTTTTTTAGATCCCTAGAATTTGTTTTCAACGTACACTAATTTTTAATTTATTTTAGTTTTTGTAACCGTAGTCCCTATCTTTAAAATTTAGTTGAGATAATCACGTGACTACCAAATTTTATTATTTGAAATTTGGTCAGGCAGAAGTTTTATGATTTTCAAGGGTGGTCAAGAGGACGTTTTTGATTTAATGTGGCTGTTTACTTTTTTATGTAAAAGTTGAAGTTCATGTGCCATGGATACGTGATTAATTTTATAAAATATATATATATATATATATAACTTATTGAGTAAATATATTTACTTCAACTATTTATTCAAAAAATGCTCCCCCCCCCCCCCCCAAAAAAAAAAAAATTTACTGTCCATTTGTGTCTTAAAAAAAGAAGGCAAGGACACATTAGACCATGTATTTCAACATTACATGAACTCAACAAGCAATAAGTTTTCTAAAATACCATTACCACGAATAAAATTTGTATATCAAATTCTGTAGTGCCAAAAACAGTAAATATCTTTGACGGCTAATTTCACTCGCATATGAAACTAATTAGGTTCTTTTTTTTCAAAAAAAAAATTTGTAAATTAAATTGTGGTGTTAGATTATGGAAAGAACTTTCCCCTTTCTCCCAAAAGCAAAGAAGAAGGAGAAAAAATCATAACAAATTGTGTTAATTGGTTGTTGATTCACCCTGCATCATTATTTATCTGTTAATTTTACTGTTATTGGGTTTGCACGTTATACTCTCCTTGTATACCAAAAACCAAAAACACATGTATATATATTTCACAACATGTTAATTATCTACTCAAAAGGGGGGAAGAAAAAGAAAAAACGTGATCAAGACCGCATGGTATTTGAGGAAAAGAGATTAAGAAAACCTGCAATCATGTAAGAATTGATGATATTTTGAAGATAAGAGCCCACAATAGTGACAATACAACATATTACCAAGGGCATTATTATTCAACATCACCTTATCAGTAAATTCAACCCCAAAAAAATATAATCACCTTCTCAGTAAAAACGAAATATTATATGGTTAAGACCAAAAAAAAATTTTTGATAACAAGACAATTTCAGTTCTCATTACGACCATCAATCGGCACACTTCACATGCTCCCTCCCGTGTCCCCTAGCGCTCCTGTGTTGGGAATTGGGATGTTCACTAGGGAAAAACCTACGGAAAACAACCGGCTTTGCATGGCATCCACTAGGATTTAAACGTAAAGTTCACAAAACTATTGCCATTTCGGTCCCCAAATTTCCCATTAGGCCATCACCACCAAATTTATCATATGGAAGTAGGCTCAGCATTTTTGATTAGTAGCCGAAGATAGTTGGCTTTTGTCAGATTGAATTGAATCTTTTATGACCTACGGTCGCTTAAGAGACTTTCGCAATAATACAAGTGAACCTCTCAAAGGTACAAGTATATATCTAGTCTTGCTACCTACAGTAGCTAAGAGACTTTCTCAATAGTAAGAGTAGACATCTCTCAAAGGTACAAGTATTTATTAGTATTGCTTGTTCGGACTCACTTTTGGTGCTAGGTAGATTGCTTGTTCTTGCCCCTCTTAACAACAAAAAAAAAAAACAAAAAAAAAAAAAAAAAGGGTGTAGTCACGCTACTCTCCCATAGGATTCTAATCGTTCTCATTGCAGTGGGTGGGCTAGAGCTTGGCACCTCCGTTTGCTTCACCCAGAATTCCTTTTAGTTGCTGGGTGGGCTAGAGCTTGGCACCTCCGTTTGCTTCTTTGATTGAGGCAAGCTTCCTCCCAAGAAATGGCTCAGGAACAACTACCCACCAGGCCCTCGGAAAAAATTCCTGCTCAGATCTCTATTGTAGACTTTTCTCTTGACAATCAACACTCAGAAACATTTTGACGACGACGTTATCAGCCATTGACGATCAACTTGTAAAACAAAGCGTTTAAAAGAACATACCAATTTAATATCAACTATGTAGTTACAATATCAAAAACCCTTTTTTTTTTTTTTTTTTTTTTTGAGATAAGAGAAACCTCAAGGGAAAAGATTTTTCAAAAAATTCTGTCATTTGTCAATCTGCAGCCGACGATTAATCATCCAAAAGAAGATAGAACAATACAAGTCTCTTATTAGCTCAAAGAAAATAGGTCTAACCCTACATAGACTTGTCTTTCAAATCCCTAGTCTTTTATACGAGAAATGAAGGGTGGTTTTCAAGGGGAAAAGACCAATACATTCTATTTTGCAATGAAGAATGGACGACTCCACAGACGGCAACCAAAGCATAGCAAGTTCCGTAACTAGTGGAGACGATGAAGCAAACACAAGATTTTGAGGACTAACCTATACCTGATAGCATATAATGTAGGTCTAAATACCAAAATCTATGAGTAAAATGGCTTCCATACAAAGAAAAACTACCCAAAAACCTCCCACAAGGAGAGTTGTTTCAAAGCGGCAAAAACACTAGGAAAATTCTCATGGGGAAGCCATCACCTAGGACTGATTTACAATAGCCACAGAAAGTAACTAATAATGAAAAGAAAGAAGAAAAAAAGGACTTGGATGAAAAACACATTTTCATATAAACTTCAAGCGTAAAGGATGCCCATTATTGAGACCCGAAGGCTGCATGCATCTCTCAAATCATCAGCGCCCTATCAAGAAAATAAACGAAAAAAGAGGGAGGGAGGGGAGGGGGCGGGGGGGGCAAGAGAGGGCTAGAGGGTAAGACAGGAAGTTAGCAACAAAAAATTAAAATTAAAATTTAAAAAAAAAAAAAAAAAAGATGGGTTTTCTTAAATAACTATGTCAACCACTTTTTTTGTTCCCAGGAACGAAAAATCTTATAAGAAAAAGCATGTTTGCAGGTTACCTAGCTATTAAAAGGGTCGTAGAAGGTAAAAGAAAACGACAGATGCTGACATTTCCCTCATCCTAAACAGTCAAACGCTACATACACAAAGGGGAGAGAGAACACATATTGTTCAATTATCACAAGTATATGCAAAACCAAAACAATTTATAGTATGATTTGGTTATGTGAGATAGAAACACCCGTGGATCCACCTAGAGGTTACATTATCAACAAGCATGGGAATAATACCTTCTTCTTTCAACAACAAGCAACCAATACCGTTTAATTTAAATGTCCATTTACGACCAACATTTGCATCATGAAATGGAACTCAACTTAGTAGTTGAGGAAAATTACCTGGCTAAAATCAACATGCATTCACTGAGCATTCAAGTAAAAGAATAAAAAGTGAATCACTCCGTCTGCTCAAACTCATCACGTGAATTTTGATGCAATTCCTCCCAGCAAAATCTGGATTTCACTTGTCTTTACACGTAGCATACCTAACCAAGACAAGTATTTCGAAAGGGAGAGAAAACAAAAGGGAAAACCCCCAAAAAAAAAAAAAAAAAAAAAGGGGAAAAAGAAACAAAAACAGATGGTGGAAGGAGTGAGGCACAACATCTATAACATAATGGCACAAGTTTTGTCTATATGAATGTACGACCCAACGCTCCCAAAAACCTTTTAAGACCGGACATACGCTTAATAGCATTAACATACGCCCTCCATTAACTATCAAATCTGTGACTGCATACCTTCATTTACACCACACAAAAAACCAACTCCGCCAAAATGAATCTCACAAAGCTCCAAGGTAATCACCACGTAAAGAACCCTGCATGCGTTTGGGACATAACAGGCCCACCATTCCATCAATTATGAATAACAAAACCCAGGTTGAGGCTCATCTTTAAACAAGAAGTAAGCTTATCTACAAGTTTTAGAAAATATCTACACGCCAATTTTCCTACATCAAGCATTCTTTTTGCATTAAGCACTTAGTCCTTTACTAAACGTCAAAACTTTACCAAAAAATAAAATAAAATAAAATAATATTATCTACCCACAAAAACTAAATTTAGTACCCTTAAAATAACACTTCAATTAACTTGTGAAAATGATAAAGGTAACGGTCCAACATACACCAATTAGTAAAGCTCACTGCAAACAATGCATGAGTTGATTGCAGATGAAAGCAGAACACCTTTGAAATACATAAACCATATCCAGCTCAGAGACATTAATTTCAGTCAGTTCCACAAGGACCTGCAAAAGATAAAAACAAACACAGAGCATATTCATGAAGAGCCACGCACCGATATAAAAATTAAGCAATCTTCCAAGAACACCGCCTAGTAAGTAAAATTCAGTTCATTTATAAGAATCTCCAAGTCTTGATAAGGCATTTATCAGCATAATTGCTTTAGTCAGCAATGTTCAGAGCGGTAAAATCTCAAACTCAAGCAGCCCTGCCATCCACAGTCATATCTCCTTTTCGCTGCCATCGGGTGAAATATCTGCATCATTTTCCAACTGCCTCGACTTTTCCCAGCCACTTTGATCCTCTGCTTCTGGAAAAGACCAAAAAGGAAAAACTAGAGGTAAGATATATTGTCACTAATAATTAAAAGAATGAGTGCTCTATTCCCTTATTCGGGGAGGGGGTATGCTATGGTACCAGCTCTGCCAATCTCATGTTCAGTGATTGATGCTTCATGTTTGCTTCGCCTCCCTGCATCAAAGGAAAACCTATCAGATTGCTTTACCGAAGCACCTTGTCAATATTTTACATTTATCTCTAAATTCTGAACTACTTCAATCGCTATATTTTCCACAATTCTTTCAAGATCATTTTTTTAATCATAGTTGAAACAACTTATCATTGACTCTCATCATATCATTCGCATTGAACCAGGTTCCACATTGTTTTCATCACGAGACTTACCTACAGAATCTGACTTAGGCCGTCGTATGTTCTTTGATTCACTCTCATCCGAACTACTTTGAGACCCGCTGCTTCCTCTGCGAAGCTTAGATTCAGGCAAATTTGACCTGGACTTTCTTCCACGACTCTTTGATTTCTCATCTCTAGTTTCAGTTAATTCATCTTTTAAGCGGTTCTTGCCATCAGGAGAGTTAGACCTGGAATGCCTTCTATGTTTCATTTTGCTTTCACCAGAACTTCTTGAGGATGATCTACTCCTTCTGTGATGCTTAGCCTCGAAAGATACTGACCTAGATCGCCTTCTACCACGATGCTTTGGTCTTTTGCTCCTGTCATCATCCACTTTCACCTTCAATTTATGATTGCTTTCAACAGATCTTGACCTGGAACGCCTCTTATCATGACGTTTTGATTTTTCATCTCTGGCTCCTTGCACATTATCATCAGAGTGAAGCTTATCTTCCAAAGACTCTGAATTCGACCTCGACCTTGACCGCCTCCTCTCATCATGTTTTGAATCTTCTTTTTTAGTTTCTTTCACTTTCTCGTTTGATAACTGCTTCATTTCCAAAGATTTAGACCTGGAACGCCTTCTACCACGACGCTTTGATTTGTCATCTCTATTAGTGTCCTCCTCAACAGACCGGTGCTTACCTTCCAAAGACTTTGACCTAGACCGCCTTCTATGCTTAGATTTATTTTCATCTGTACTTCTCGCAGATGACCTTTTATGATGCTTATCTTCCGTAGACATCGACCTTGACCGCCTTCTCTCACGGTGCTTTGATCTTTCATGGCGGGTTTCATCTCTCCTGCCATTTGAGTGGTATTTACCATCAGGAGAAATTGACCTCGAACGTTTTCTGTGCTTTAGCTTGTGTTCATCATCGATTCTTGGAGATGACCTATTTCCTCTACTATAGCTAGGCGACCTTGAATCAGCACGAGTTGCTCTGCGTGGAGTACTTTCCCAATGACGTTTTGGTGAGACAGAATCAACTCTGTATGACTTTCGTGTTCTAGGGCTAACACTCCTACTCCTCTGTTTTCTTGAAGAAGACAAATGATGATCACGTGATCTTCCCGAACCCCTTCGTCTATAATGGTCACCACTATCCCTAATGTCCCTGTATGATCGCCGCTCACTGCCACGGCTAGGATAATAGCGAGACCTCAATGGTGATCTAGATCGACGATCTCTAGTAAAGCGGGAAGGAGGAGAATATGAGGGGGACCTCCGCCTTCTATGATAACTGATTGGTGATCTTGACTTAGATCTTGACCTCTTGCGAGAAGGTGAAGGTGACCTGTAATTGAAGCAATTAGACAGCAAGAATAACTCAAATCTTTTCTTACCCCAAAAAAAAAAAATAAATAAGTACAGAAGATAACCTCGTCATTCTATATGACATAAGTAAAACATTCTCTAGAATCACACACATATGCGAGCAAAAACAAACAGAACATTTCAAAGAGAAAAATCCATTAGGACATATAACATTTCAAGTTTCCTTGACCAGAATAGTAACACCACAATTTTATTCAAAAACTTACTTGTGTAAGGCATACAAGATGTGAATGGCAATTTTAGCTTTGTTATGGACCTTGGGAGACAAATCCTTTAAGGACTTTACGTCCTCCTCAATTGGGCTCAATTGGAAGGATGTCTTCGGGAATTCAGGCCTTTTTGGCTGTACTTTTTCTTTATTTTCTGTTTTAGTTTTGTTTTCTATGTTTCTGTTTTAGTTTTGTTTCTTAGAGGGATTTGTCATCCTTTTTCCATTATTTTTTTATCAATGAAAAAAAACAGAACGATTCGGAGATCCAGCTCAAAAATCACAATAAAAACAAAATTTTCTCTACCATATTTTATTTTTCTTTTTTTTTAAATATGAACATGCGCACACAAACAGAGTATCATCTTACAGCTGACAGACAGGAACTAAATTTCTTCACATAGACACGTACAACATCGTACATAAATAAGATTTTACTGTCTCAAGACAAAAAAAAGCATGCAGTATGGCTTAGTTTGAATTTGAAGCACAAAAACTATCACAAAACATGTCATGATTTACTCATTATTATTAGTGCAAAAGCAATTCACTAGGTATTTGTGTGCGTGCGCGTGCATGTGTGTGTGTGTGTGTGTGTGTGTGTGTGTGTGTGTGTGTGTTTGTGAGTGAGTGAGAGAGAGAGAGAGAGGGAGATTTAAACAGGAAACTAAAATAAGTATTAGTGAACAAAACTTTAGGTTTTTTCCTCCACTAAGTGACCAGCATTTTTATAATCTTGGCTTTAAAGGCATAGCAAAGATTCGTTCATTTTCTTGCAACAGAAACAAGATTTTCCATAACCATATAACCATAACAAATGCTCCTACAAAGCCATGCAAAGAAACTTCTAGGAGAGACTCCTTGTAGGTGACAGGATCTTCTAAAAAGAAATTTCCATTCAAGTTTGAACTCCCCTCTTTGTTGTAGCATCAAAAAAGGGAACATCACCAAGCCAACTCTAGGGCTTTTCAAATTCTGAAATCCACAAGTTTCCAGTTGCATGATTCTCAAATGATTCAACAGTTTGAACAGAGACATTCCTTGGGCAATTGAGACAACAAAAACTTCTAGGATTTGTCTTCCTCTATATTTAGTTTTGGTATATCTTGTATTCTTAGTGAAGCTATCTTCAAAACCAATAACGCAAAGAGAGAGAGAGAGAAACGAAAATTACTACACATCTTATTACAGAAATCAGCAGAGGAGACATACCTGGATTTTGGCTTTGTTTCCTCCTCTTCCTTCTCTTCCTTCTCTTCCTTCTCTTCACTCACAAGTCCATCAGCTTTCAATTTCCTACTTATTTCTGCCGCTCTTGCAGCAGCCAATTCTGTGGCAGACTTCATGGTTGCAGCTCGGTTAGCTGCTTGCTGTGCAGTCATATTTTGCTGCATAAGCAAAGCCTGTTGGAATTGCATCTGTTGCATGGCAACAGCCTGTTGCATCATCAGGGGCAGAGATGAAGAAGCCAGTTGTGAATTTAGTATAGCTGGTTTCTGAGGTAGTGATTTTGCCATTTCAACATTCATGGGGCGACCCCCGACATCCATGTTATTCAATGCTAGCGCAGCAGTTGCTTCTTCAGGTTTAGCGTATTCAATGTGAGCAAAATACTTTGAATCAGCGATGGTACAATCAACAACCGTTCCACAAAAGCTAAAAAGTTGCTTCAGCTGTTCAACAGTGAGAAGTGGGCTAAGATTGCTAACTTGAAGTGTTCTCTTTAATGCTTCATCCTTTCCAGCTTTGTCAGGTGAAGCTAATTAAAAGAGCAACCAAAAAGTATGAGTTCAATAAATAATAACAAAGTATAAAATAAAGCTTCACATAAAATTATTTAAAAAAAAAAAAACATTGGTCTAACTTAAACGTAAAAGTAAAAGAATGGGAGATGGAAGAAACTAGCAACTCGGAGATATAAATAACACGTGAGACAGTGACAGAATGATACCAGATGAGTCTTTTCCTGACTGAGCTTGTGCTTGCACCTGCGCGGCATGGGCTTGAAGGGCTTGTGCAGCAACAATTGCCTGAGCAGCAGCCATTGCAGCAGCAGAAGGTGCCATTGGAACTTGACTTACAGTGCCCATGCTAGTTGTTGCAGCTAATGCTGTCATTAGAAGGTTGTGCGGAGGATGATTCAACTTGCAATCAGTTTTGGCACAGCGCCCATTCAGGTATTCTCGGCAAACTTCACCAAGAGATGCACCAATTCCAGGCAAAATAGCCCCACCTGAAGCACCAGGAATGACGCCAGGTATCATTCCCAACAGTCCTGGAAATGCCCCAGAAACAGACGCTGAATAATTTGGCATGTTAGGCATAGTTTGGTTAACTAGATTTGGATATGTAGATGCAGGGGCCAAACCCAGTAGCCCTCCACTAGCAGCGGTAGTAGTGGCACCTAATTGACAACAAAACAATTTTTCAAATTAGTAATCACAGGGAACTGACGCACATATAATTAGTGTTCAATCACAAAACAAAACCGTAAAACAATCCTACTCCCAAAGAAAAAAAGCAAAACCAATCATCTCACCCAAAATTACCATCCACCACAGAGCTCCTTATAGAGACCAAATTAGGAATAACGTCAAACAACAAATCACATTCACCTAAGTTGTCCACAATAATACAAGGCCGCAAACACTTACTATTCCATTCACACAGTAGGCTATAAAATATGCACCATTTACGACATTATGAAGAAGACCACAATGAGCAACAATAACAAAGAAACACACTTGCAATGGACTCACCCAATATGATGTTCCAATTATACCAACATTCACCACATATAAATATATAATACAACAAAGAAATAAAACACACCAAGCTCAGCAGCATTTTCAGGTTTATTCATATAGAAAACAACCCACAAGCAACATTAGACAACAATAACAGGACGGTTAAGATTTCAGTAGTACACTTCATATTTCAGTAAGTGAATCACAATTTTCAATATATAAAGTTCAAAAATTTATCACCGTCATAAAATATCAAAAGATTGTATCTCCCAACAAAACAAAAGATGACAACTCATTGCCATGCGATTTGGGTATCGGAAAGTTGATCGAAAGCAATAAGTTAAGCAACACTAAAAAACAAATTCACAGCAAAAAACATGAAAACCCCATGGATGAGTGATGAGTACCTGCGCTGAAGAACACTGGGAATGGGCTGCCCATGATGGGTTTTCCATTGCACTCAATGTTGACCATATAATTCCCTCTCTTCGGCACCACATAAGTAACCGTGTAAGTCCCATCACCCATATCCTTCACCACCCCCTCTTGCTCGGTCCCACCGACGCCGACCCCGGGGGACACCTTCACCTTGATCTGGGCGCCCCCAATGGGGCACTTCCGGCCGTCGGCATCCTTGGTAGTCACCACGAACGACGACGCCGCGCAGGCGGTCCCGCCCGCGATCCCCGCCCCGGCCGCCATGCACTTCGAGGGGTCCGCCGGGCCGATCGGCTTCTTCGAGAGGTCCTCCTCCGCCTCCTCGTCGCTCTCGCTGTCCGACGACGAAGAAGAAGCCGCCGCCAACGCCGTCGAACCGCCCTTCTCGCGGCTCTTGTCCACGTCCTTGAATGTGGCCTCGAAAGCCGCTTTCGCCGCCGCCGCTTTCTCCGCCTCGCTCTTCAGCTTCGCCTCCTCGGCTTGCTTCATCCATACCGGTTTCGCTACGGCTGAGCTGCTTCGATCTGCCATTGGAAAAACCAAACCTAAATCCCCAAATGGAGAAAAATTGCAAGCCCTAGATGCTTAAGCTAGTTCTCTGAATCACCGTTTCAATGAATTTTTCCCCAAATCAGTCAGCAAAAAAGCTCCATTTTCTCCACGGCGCTTCCACTCAACGCGATTCCAAACCCTAGAATCGAAGAAAACGAAGCACGAGAAACCTAGGCCAAAGAATGAGAAGAAAGATAATGGAAATTACCTTTTTTTTTTTTTTTTGTAAATAGCTGTGTGGTCCCTGAATTTTTTAAGAGATTGTCGATTGACCCCAAAATTATTTTTTTTAATTAAAAGGTTCTTAAACTTGTAAAAATGGTGTAAATGAGGAAAAAAAACCCTAAGGTCCGTTCAGAAAGAGACTGTCGTGACTTGCACATGCATTCAATTAGAGGTATTTTGGTAAAACAATAAATATTAACATAAAAAGAAAAACTTAAAACTTGCAGCCAAAAAAAGAACAGTGCCAAAAATTGGTTTTTTCCTGCCTATTCTTTAGGGCTATTTTAGTAAATTTGACAAAAATTGATGCCTCACGTGAGGCACATGCATTTTGTAGTTCAGATTTTAACAAACGTTTAGGTTTTACCCATTCGGCACGCTTTTTAAAAGTCCAGGGAGCATTTAATCAAAAAAAAAAAAATTGGAGGACCAAATGATACTCTCAATAACAATTCAAGGATCATTTTAGCAATTTATCTTTTTTTTTTGGACTTTACATTTTCGTCAATAAAAAATTGAGAGCAACTGTGATAGAGCTCTATTGCGAGTAAATATCATAGAGCTCGTTTTTTAGACGGTTTAAGTATGATCTATTAGATGAAATGTTGTATGTGTATTGTAACTATGGTGTACCTTAACCCATAGTATTATAGGTTAAGAAATTTTAAAATAAAATAAAAAATACTCTTTTTCTGTTAACTTTTTTCTTTTTTTTCTTTACTTCTAACTTGGCCCCACGTTAAGCAGTAAAAAAGCCTTTAAAGCTTCTTCATCTGCACTGCAACTGTGTTTTCTTTTGTTTTCTCTCTCTATGAGAAAACACATTCAAAGCTTTCTCAAGAACACCAAAAGCTCTTCTAACATTTTTTTGTTCTATAATATAATTTATGCTAGTGTATGTATGTAGTAACTATTTTCAGATCTTAACCAGTGAAAGCTATTTTCAAGTCTGAATTCTCTCACAATTTGCCTCTTCACAGAACTCCATAGAACCTTTTGAACTCGCTGAGTGCCACTCGCCGCTCTGTTTTCAATCCAGTAATTGTGCTTCACAAAATGATTGAGGAATCTGCCACCAAAGGAAAAAGAAAAAGATAGAAAGAACAAAAATAACATAGTTAATCTGAAATTGAAAAAGAAAAAAAGATTGTGTGCTTGTTAGCTTATATTAAAATCGGTTTGTCATACTTCATCACCATTCATTTCACCATATTATCATTTTATACCGTTCGATTGAACTCTACCAATAGTTACTCTCCATTGGTCTCTACAATAGACTCTTCCTAAAAAATTAGAAAAAAAAATTCTAATTTTTTATTTTCTTTTTCAATTTTCACTAGAAGCAAGCAACGAAAAAAAGATAATATTTTGGTAAGGATTTTTGGAAAGGAATTTTTTTTCCTCAAGAAAAAAAAAAAGAAAAGAAAAGAAAGAAAGAGGGAAATGGGAGATGGAAGATAAATTTTCAAGAGAATAAAATGAGAAAGTTCTCTCTCTAACGAGTTTCTCAATCATTTTCCTCCCTTAGAGCCAAGCTTCGATGGCAGCCTTCGGCCTGTCTCCGGTTTCTCGACCTTAGGAATGAAGGTGAGGATCATATGGTGAGGGTCTTAGTAGATGCGAGCTCGTAGAAGGAGGAAGATGGACGTTGTAGAAAGAAGCAAGGCAGTTGGTAGTGGTGTATCATTGTCACGTGCCAAGGAGGTACTACAGCGACTCAACTTTGGTAATCCAGTTTCTACGAATGATGTGGATCGATTTATCGGCGATGACTTTCTTTTGTGTGATTGTTCTTTTGTCTTGTCTTATTTAGGTTTTATATAATAATGATGATGTCTTCACCATCTTTAATTTGATTTTTTTTTTTTTGTTAGTTATTTCTAACAACAGAGGTGGTTTCCTTACATTTTGCATCAGTTGTTTGTCTATCAAATCTGAATCTTAACGATATTTTGGTCCTGCTAGAGATGTTTTTATGCTGAGTTAGTAATGGTTTTAGTATTACTTAGTCTTGGCCCTCGATTGATTAGGAAATCTCATTGATTGTCAGGGTTTTATTAAAAATAGCTTTACATATGTTCGATTTCGAAATGCCAAGTTGGGGTGAACGTTGGGTAAGTTGGATCGGTTTTGAATTTTTTAACCCACCAAAATAAGTTTAGGTGGGTTGAAAAAAAATTTTAACCCACCCAATCGAAAGTTGGATTGGGTTGTGTGAGTTAATCGAGTTGAGCATATAACAAAAAATAAAACACACAATGCAATGTTAAATAATAAATATGTGGAAAAAATAATATCTTCGTAATATATTTTTGGTATCAAGTTGACAATATCAAATATAGTTCAATTTTTAAAAAATTATAAAAAATCAATTACAAAAATAGAAAATAAAAAAATGCAAGTTTAAATATATATGTAATAAATTATAGTTAAAACTACTTAATATATAGTTAGAATATTTTTAAAAACATAAAATAAAACTTAATTAAGTGGGTTGGGTTTATGTTGGGCTACTGAATTTGAACCAAACAAACCCATCCAATTAAAATTCAGGTTAGGTGAATTGAATTAAGCTTAATGTTATATTAAATCAAATTGGGTTAATTAGGTTGGGTTCGGGTAGTTCAGGTGGGTGGTTAATCGGGTTACAGGCTTTTTGTTCACTCCTTGTGTTGAGGTATATGCACATTATTAGGCCTCTAGAATACGTTTTTCTCTTATAGTGTTATCAAACTATACCGATAGATCCGTTTTTATTAAAGAGTTTTTGTCTCTTGTAATATATGGTGCTTTATTATATTTGATGATTTTATAATTCTTTATTGAGTTTAACGAAACTTTCCCTTTCAAATTAAAAAAAGAAAAAGAAGATAGATATATATATTTACAAAATATAAAGGGGGAAGGTTTAAAAAAAATAGAAATCTGTTTACAAGACATAATTAATTACCTTATTATATGTTATTAGAAATTAGTATAAAGAGAAAGAAGTAAATTGCAGTATTCAATAACAATCATATAACATAAATAAATATATGTTTAGAAAATATAATTAATTATTTTATCGGTATTTGTATCATATAACATATTTGAAATGTATTTGTGAAAATTATAGCATATCTTTCAAAATGATAAAAATTTATAGCATATTTTTATTATTCAATTAAAATATATTTATTTGTTCTACTTTTACTCTTTTTATCTCTCATCACCATCTTCCCCACTTTTCTCTTTTGCCGCTCTCTACACACACTCTCTCCATTCTCTCTCTCTCAACACGGACTTGATGGAGTAGAGGATCAACGACGTGATGGCGATGCTGTTACGCTGATAATAGGGCTGGCAATTCGTGTTGGTGGGTCGTGTACGTGTCATGTTTATGCCCTTAGTTGACACTTTAACCCTTGACTCAAACCCAACTCATTAAATAATCGTGTCAGAAAGCTTAACCCAAACCCAACCTTTTAATTAAAGGGCTGACACAGATACGACCCTTCTAACTCGTTTAATATAAGAGTAGAGGATCAGCAACATGATGGCAATGCTGCTATGCCAATAGTAGGGCTGGCAATTCATGCTGGCGGATCGTGTTCGTGCCATGTTTAAGCCCTTAGTTGACACTTTAACCCTTAACCTAAACTCAACTCATTAAATAATCGTGTCAGAAAGCTTAATCCAAACCCAACCTTTTAATTAAGGGGTTGACACGAATACGACCCTTCTAACCCGTTTAATATACGAGTCAAAAATGTGCTATGTCAACCTACAAACTCATTAACTAATGAGTTAAAGTGTCATTTTAACCTGTTTACAACTCATTAAACCAACCTGATTAAAATCAAAACTTAACGCTAAAAAATAAATAAAAAGATTGAATGATGATTAAATACCTAATTAGCAAGTTCATCTGTCTACAACTAAAATTTCAACTATCAACATCAGTTCACATAAGCGAAACAACATCAATTAAAAGTCCACAAATCCAAAACATACTCATAGAAAGGCCAATTTTGAATACAGAGGATGGAGAGAATGAGTGAATGAGAAAGATGGAACTATGAGAAGGAGAAGGCAAGAGATTGTAAAAGACGAAGAGATATAAGGGTGTCTAGAATAGTGTGAATATGATTGAGAAAGAGGATAAGGTATGCCGGTAAAGAGAAGAAAACCCTAGCAGAGAGAGTGATGTAAGGCAGCTACGAGATTTGAAAAATAAGAGAAAAAAGAAACCCTGTCTTTTTTCCTTTTATAATTTCCCTAAATAAATTTTGTTAAAGCTTCAAAATAATATAAAAAAAATATTTCTAAAAACCATATAATGTAAAACTAAAACTAAAAAGTTAGTAAATTGGTGAATAATAGATCGTGTTCGTGTCTACCCATATATGACCCATTTATCAAATAGGTTATTACAGGTTGGCGGGTTTAACCTGTTTTAACCATTTATTTAATCGTGTCTAGTGGGTTCAGCCCATTTTGATCCAAACTCATTTAAAGAAAACCCAAACCCACAAATTTTGAGCTGGTTTTGTATCATGACCCAAATTGCCAACCCTAGCCGATAGATCTTGGCACGATGATTGAGGATCTCGATGATGACGATGGCGACTTGGGACATGCGATCTCAATCGAGCTTCGGCCATTGAGCTCTGGCGAACTCTTGAACTCACGATCATGACAAAGAGTGCGACAAATTTGATAAAGCTTCCTCAGTGACGACGCGATGATGACCTCCAATCTTTGATAGTGGACTGCAATGGCACTTGGGTTAGGTTTATTTTTTATTTTTTTGGCAAGCCTTAAGATCTCCTTTATTTTTCAGTATCGTAGGTGTCATTTGGCTTTTCATTCTGGGTTTGAAGTTTACTCTTTGCAGGCCGGTTCACAATCTCCTCCAATTTTCGACATTGGAGCTACTATCTTCTTCGATAGTGGTGGAAGTTTAAGGATTGGACAATTAGGGTTAGGTTTAGAGCGAAGATTGGTATTTTTTTTAAGGGTTGATTTGAAATTATTTAGTTTTGATGGATTTATGGTAAAATTATTAAATAATAAAAATTTGTTGTTGTTGTTGTTTTTTTTTTTTTTTTTTTGTATTTTATCATGTATTTATCATTATATACATTAAATATAAGTAATTACTAGTAAATCTAGGCATTTACTAGTAAATCCAATACATTTTAACTACGAAAAATTTTACAAATGTTAGGTAAATACAATAAATCCAAGGATATACTAGTATATTCGAGTATTTACATATGTTACGTAAAAAAGTTATATAAAAATGTGTAAATACAATAAATTTAAGTATATACTAGTAAATTCGGGTGTTTACAGATGTTACGTAAAAAAGTTTTATAAAGTAAAAATGTGCAAATAAAGTAAATCCAAGTATTTCTTAATAATAAAAAATTAAAATAAATTAAAGAGTAATAGGACAAATGATCCTTGAACTCTTTACAAGATGATGATTTAGTCCCTGTTTTTTAAATTTTGGCTGAAAAGACCCTAAACTCTCTAAATATTGACAATTTTAGTATTTTCCATCTAAATCCATTAAGTTTCTAATGGAATAAATCATGTGCAATGCATATGATCTAATTTGAGAGGTTATTTTAGTAATTTAACAATAAATTTAATTTAATTAAAAAAAACTCATAAAAAAATCATATTTTCTCAAATCTCGATAGACCTTTTCACTCTCTCTCTTCCCTATCTCTCTTCATCTCAAAACCCATTTTCTCTCCTTTCAATAGTGCCCTAACCAATCTTCTCCTCCTTCTTCTTGTCGTTCATCAATGGCATATCTCACAACAAGTGTAATCTCAAAGATTCTAGTGAATACGGACTCTAACAGCTACCACAACCGTAAAATCTACCATTTTGTTCTTGATTTTGCCTAGAGGAGGTTGGTGGAGCTAGAGAAGGGTAAAATGGGAAAATAGGAGTGGGAAATGGAGTTAGGTTTTTAGAGTGACAAAGAAACAGAGCAAAATGGTACTCTTGATAGAAAGTTTGTGATAGTAGTATAGCCATTGGAGGAGAGAATCATAAATGTTAAATTAAGAATGATTTGAAATTTTTTTCTTTTTGGGTGTTGTAGAGGAGATGGGAAAGCTCAGGGGTTCCTTCCTGTAAGCTTTTTTTTGTTTCCCCCAAAAATAAATCTATTCTATTTCAATTGTTATTTATTATGAATATCTTTTGTTTCTGAGAGGAAAATTAGTTGAAAAAGAAATAAAACTAGTTTTTTTTTTCACCATTTATCTCCATTGGTTCTGGGATTTAGGAAAGGGCAATTTTGGTTTTGCATGACGTTTACTTTTTTTTTTCTTTTTTTAATGTTTAAGATTCAAAGGATGTTTTGGTCTTTTAACTTAAAAAATTAGCACGTGATTGCTCACATGTGTGATTCCATTAGAAACTTAATGGATTTGGACGGAAATGATTAAAATTATCAACATATGAAGAGTTTAAGGTCTTTTCGGTTAAACTTTAAAAAAAATGGATCAAATTGTCATATTCTAAAGAGTTTAGGGATAATTTTTGCCAATTACCCTAAATTAAATATATAGATTTACTAATAAGTAGTGTATTCATCAATACTGAATTTTTTTAATAAATATCAAAGTTATTACTAAAATTTTCTCACAGTAAATACTATATTTCTAAGTAAATAAATTTATTTACTAAAGAAAATAATTTTTATATGTCTTAAAGCAATGTAATTGAAAAACTTTTATTCATGAATTTAACATGAAATATTTAGATTTTATGTGTAAATAACATATTATCAAAAAAAATAGAATTCTAAAAAAACCAGGTAAATAAAAGATTTATTAGAAAAACATCCAATTTGTTGGTAAATATCAAGTTATAAAAATTCAAGAAAATGTCATTATTTACAGATAAATAATTAGATTTACTGATTTCATATATTAAATGTGTACTAGATTTTATTAGTAAAATATTGAATTTACTAAATAATTATTTGGATTTACTATATTTATCAATAAATACTGAAGTTATTGATAAATATTATATTTTCAAGTAAATATTAAGATTTCACAAAATATGTGATTTATTTGATAAATTGATAATTTTTAAAACGATGAAAATAGTAATATTTTCTAATAAATACTCTCTTTACTAGTAAATAATAAGATTTACCTTTTCACTTTTTTTCTTGATTTTATTTTATTTTTTAATTTTATGGGTCAAAATTTTTAAAATATACAATTTAATTAACATTTTCTTAAAAGCCCAATTTATTAAAAATACTAAAATTACTCCAAAATGAAAAAACCTTAACCCAATCCCACCCAAATTGGTGCCGTCACTATAACCATGTTGTTGCTGGAAATGAAGCCGTCATCATCGAGAAATGGCTGCTCGTTGGTCATCGATGCTTGTTCATCGTGCTAAATTTCTGATAATTTTTCGGCTGTCGCAATCTCGACGGAGATTCGAGCTACATTTCACGAAATTCACGATCTAATCTCCATCCACGTGCGCCTTCGGCTGACGACGATGCCGAGGAGAGTCTTTTGATGAAGAGTGTCAAGCCCGTTGCCAAATTAATTGCAAGATCCTCCACGAGATTCTTGCTCATTTTTGGCGATCTTTCGGTTATCGTTGGAGGAATCACTGTTGGGATCTATAGGTGCCCTAAGGATAGAAAATCTTAGGGATTTTCTGTAAATATGACATTTTGATATTAATAAGAGGAAATTATTCATGTTTAATAAGTTGTGTCCTATTTACTTTCATTTGTTGATTGTATAATTATTTTGAGCAAACATAAAATACTCCTAGGCTGTTGGTAATATATCGAATTACCATATGTATACGGGGTATGCATAGAAGACGTGGTAATTTGATAACAGTCTAAATAAAAAGTCCGCAATCAACGGAATAAGATTTGGGGATCTTATTCATGATAAGATTGTAAAGGTTGTCTACTTCCTTGGAGGGATGGTTTGTCTTGACCATCGGATAGGTTCCGAGTAGAAACTTTAATGTATACCAGTATTGAGGTATGACATTGGACTGGACCTAAAGTGTTAATTGATTCGGTTTAATAATTCCGTTTATAAGAATCAATGATACTTTGATTATCATCCTGCATTAATCTTAATCCTGAAATGATTACTTGAGTTCGCATCCATGACTTATGTACTTTGATGCACTAAAGGTGAGACACTGTTAATTCATGGTCAACATACTTGTGTTTTGGGTGCATGACTTATGGATGGAGAAATCAAGATTCATAGATACGGAATCCATAGCTATCTTAATGATAGTAAATGTTATCTACTTAAAGGTATTATTCGGGGATTGAAAGATAGTATAACAAGATCTTGGCCATCGGTTTACTTTGTGTTCTCTGGTGGTTTTCCAATTGTATGGTTTTACAATTGGTGGTTCTTTCAATGGAGAATAATTGAACTTTAAGTTAAAATGATTGAAAAGGTAAAACGGAAAAAGTCCTTAATTCAATCATGGATAACATATGGGGATTAAGCAAGCGATGAATAAATCATGGAAGAAGCACTACGTGAGAGAGCTTTCGTAATACGGTATGTAAACAGGAGTTCAGCTTCAAACTTTTAGTGGAATAGTTTTGAAGTTGATAATTGATGGATAATTAATCTGGGATTAATTTTTCACAATTATAGGAGCCTCTTTACATATTTCCATCGGGTCCCTCTATTAGCTCATATAGTTCCACGAAGCGTCTCGGGATTTGTTCCTAATGAGATCGGTAAATTGTAAATGGAATTTTGTAATGTCTATTAAGACATGGTACTCTCTAACATGCAATCCAGAAAGGATTGGACATGTGAAATTTGTAGACAAATGATTTGTCAACATGTGATTGGTTAATTTGAATTTTGAAAATAAGATTGTATTTGAATTTTGGAAAACAAAATTTTTCTCTCCTAATTAAAAGTGGTGCACGTTTTTTAATTGTATGGAGGGAAGAAAATTTTGTTTCAAAATTATTTAAATATATTCCTAACATTTAATTATTAATTGGTTTAAATAATGGAGATTATTTCATGAATTTTTCTTTCCTAATTAAAGAGGTGCATGGTTTTTGTGAGGAAAGAAAATTTGAAATATTTCATTAATTTAAATTAATTAATATGGATAATGTTTATGGAAAATATTTATTCAAATATGTGAATCCTATTTAAATTCGAAAAGGTTTAAAAGAAGTTTGAATCTAGATAGGACTAGGATCTTTTGACTAGTCTAGATTCTTGATTTAAAATTTAAACCACCAATCAAGATTTCTCTCACTTTGTGGCCGAATTTTAAAGGGGATTTCCTCTTGAAATTTGTTTTTAGGTTCAATGAATCTAGCCCTAAAGTTGTATGATCTTTTGGTTCAAGATTTATCCGGAAAATAATTATTAATTATTTTTCAAGTAGGAGATAAATTTTGAAAAGGATTGTAATACTATATAAAGGCTAGGAGTTCTTGAAAAACCAATTTTTGATAATTTTAAAAGGGAAAAACGTTTTTTAATAATAAAAAAAAAATTTTTTTCTTCCACATCAAAAATTCGGCTTTCTTGTGAGAGAGAAAAAGAAAGAAAATTCCATTGAATCAAAACTGCGAGAAAGGTTAAACCGAGTGATTATTTTCATAGGAGGTTAACCGGTTTCTGTTTTGTAGTTTTGAAGAAAGAAGTTGGATCAAATTCTCAACGAGGATCATCGGAATTGAGAAGGAGGGATCTAGACTTCGGAAAGAAATACCGGTCGCTTGGATTCATAGAACGTGTGCCCACACACACTTTGAGACGTGGAACTCGAGAATAGTAGAGAAGACACGTTGGTCAAACGCTCTAGCAATTCCGGAATCCAAGAAATAAGGTACGCTTGATCATGAATTAATTTATTGTTATATGCATCATGAGCTTCTTTTCCGGAAACGGCATAAAATTTTTAAAACTTCCGCTGCGCCGTAACTCCAATACCGGATCCGATTTTTCCAACAACTGGTATCAGAGCCAACTCATGATCATGCATATAATATAAATTATTTGATCAAATAAATTTCTCTCCATGCATTAATGAAATATTTTAGAGAGTTGGCACTCTAGGTTTTATTTTGAGTATGTTAAATATATTATGAATGGATGTATGGATGAATGCTTTATATTATTTTGATAATATATGATGCTTGTTCAATTTTGCCGGTCATGATTCCATAGAGGTTAGAATTTGTATCTAGGTTTTTCAAGTGTAATAGATGCGGTCTATAATCACCGCTAGGTCGTTCTTTCAATTCCTAGAAATTTTGTAAGCCGGAAACGGCATAGGAATTTTTTTGTAAAATTCGGGCTACAATGGATTCAAGGAGATTGAAGATGAACGAAGGTATGGAAATTTTCAAAGGATGTGATTTTTTTATTTTTGGAAATTTTTTTTAATTAAAAAAAATTTTTTTTGTATTAAAAAAAAATCACAAGAATCTTTTGAAAATTTAATTTCCAATGATATGTGATTTTGATAATTTGGAAATCAAAATTGAAAATTTAAATTTAAATTTAATGGATATTATTATGAATTTTAAAATTTTGTGATTTAAATTTGAAATTTGGAAATTTCAAATTTTAAATTTGGAAATTTCAAATTTAAATTTTAAAATTTAATAAACCGGATTTTTAATTTAAATTTTGATATTTTGTAATTTTGATTAAAATTAAAAATCACATATAATCTTTTTTGAAATTTAAATTTAATTTTAAATTTAAAAAGATGTGACATTGGAGAAGGAAGACACATTGAAGAAGGATACACGGCATGGATCTACAAATGAAGGCCGATATATGTTTCGGTTAATTTTTGTAAATTTTGCAATTTTCTTTTCTCTAGGATGGAATCATGATCCACGGCTATTTACATATTTTGCAAACCATGGATGATGACTTGCTATATGAATATGTAATACTATTTCATGATGTATTGATAACATGCCATATAGACTAGGGAGTGCCACTCAATAAATATTGTTTATGCATAAAAAACAAAAACCCTAATTTAAAAGATTGAGTGGGAGAAGGTTTTACACACTAAGACCTACGGCCTCCATCGTTGGTCCAATAGTTACGCATGGTAGTGCCTACTACTCGGTTTCGATCCGAGAATTCCCTTCGGATAGGTATCTTACCTAGAGCGCACACTGATTTGGATTTCCGAAAGGATAACAATTTTGGGCATATTTTATGTTTAGATCACCCCTCGGTGGCGGATGTAAAATATGGATTCAAAATTGGAAACGATGGTTACACACTCATACTACTTTATTTATTAACCCTCCCTCGAGGCTCTGTTATGTAAATTAGTGGCCAAATAAACGATAGTTAATATATATTTAATGGAGTTTGTTCCATGGATGAATATGTATTAATCGGAAGGGATCCGTGTTCTTGGCTAGTTATTCTATGACTACCCCTCGGTAGCTTAGAAAGCGGTAGCTAGGAATTGTCGTTGTAAGGTATGTGTTTTAAGGGTTTTACACATGAACATTTAGATTGCATATAGATCTTTTTGTTTCATTACAAAATCATATTTTATAAACTGATAGGATGTTTGCTCATACTTATTACATGTTTTCTTATTATAGATCAAAATGTCAAGCCCTTTATCTGTGATACTTACGCAAAACAAATTAACTGGCGAGAATTTTAATGACTGGAAAAGGAACTTGCTAATCGTCCTAAACTTTGAGAAACACAGTTTTGTCCTAACCCAACCTCGACCACCTACGCCTACGATCGATGCTCCTGATAGGGATTTTGTAGCGCTTGAGCGCTGGGACAATTCCAACCTTAGTGCCATGTGCTATATTCGGGCGAGCATGTCTAACGTGCTCCAGAAACAGCATGAGGAACATCAAACTGCTAGGCAGATCATGGATAACCTGGAGGAAATGTTTGGTGAACAAACTATCCAGGCTAAGACCGATGCTATCAAAGGTCTCATGAACTGCAGGCAGAAGGTTGGAACTCCCATCAAGGAGCACATGATGACAGTCATGGCTTATTTGTCTGAAGCTCAGGCAAATGGGGCTGAGATCGATGCTGCAACTCAACTGGTTATGGTTTTTCAAACCTTATCCAAGGATTTCGATTTGTTTCAGGCATCCTACAACCTTAACCGGAAGGAGATGTCTTTAACGGAATTGATGAAAGAGTTGCAAGCCTTTGAGAACATTTTTAAGGGTTCTGGATCTAAGGCTGAGGCAAATTTGGCTGAACCTAGTTCGTCTGTTCCTAATCCCAAAAGGAAGAAGGAAAAAGGGAAGAACAAGGGGAATAAGCCTGCGGTGAATGCACCTGCTTCTAAGAAGTCTACCAAGACTAAGAAGCAAAAGGTGGACCCCAAAAAGGTTAAGTGCTTTCACTGTGGGAAGAAAGGACATTTCAAGAAGGATTGCCGAGATTTCCTGGCTTTGCAAAAGCAGAAAGGTAATTTCAATGTCCTGTATCTTGAGGGTTGTTTAGTGGAAGAATCTAAGGACAATTGGGTTATAGATTCTGGAGCTACTAACCATGTTTGTATTTCTCTACAGGGGTTCAAGGTAACGAGAAGTCTGCATGAGGAGGACTTTACGTTAAGAACCGGCGATGGGACGTTGGTGCGAGCTGAAGCAGTGGGAGAAGTGCATCTTTATTTTGATGAATTTAGGTTTATTGTTTTGAGACATTGTTTTTATGTTCCTAATTTTAAGAGGAACCTAATTTCGGTAGCTTGTTTAATTAAAGATTCTTATTCAGTTTCTTTTAATAATAAAGTTGTTATTAGGAAAAACAATTCTCTTATCTGTAATGGATGGATGCATGGAAATCTTTATTTTATCAAACCTAAGATGCACTCACTGCTTGATACAGAATTGGAAAAGAACTCTAAAAGACATAAGTCTTCTCACTCTAACAAATCATATCTTTGGCATTTACGACTTGGTCACATAAGCCTTAACAGAATTCAAAGGATGGTAAAAGATGAATGCCTCGACTTGTACGAGGTTGAACCTTGGCCACAATGCGAATCCTGTTTGGAGGGCAAGATGACTAAACGGCACTTTGCTGCCAAGGATGGTCGTGCCGAGAAACTTTTAGAACTTGTGCATACAGATGTTTGTGGTCCCATGAACATAGAAGCACGTGGTGGGTATGAGTATTATATCACTTTTATTGATGATTACTCAAGGTATGGATATGTCTATTTAATGACCCGCAAAAGCGAAGCCTTTGACAAGTTCAAAGAGTTTCGGGCTGAAGCGGAGAAACAATTAGGCAAGTCCATTAAGACACTTCGATCGGATCGAGGTGGGGAATACCTATCGGATGAGTTCTTAGGATATTTGATAGAGAATGGGATACAATCCCAGTTGACTGCACCTGGTACTCCTCAACAGAATGGTGTAGCTGAGAGAAGGAATAGGACCCTATTGGATATGGTCCGGTCTATGATGAGTTATTCCACTTTACCTTTATCATTTTGGGGGCACGCCATACAAACTGCATGCTATCTTCTGGATAACGTTCCCTCCAAATCGGTTCCTAAAACTCCTTATGAGTTATGGACGAGTAGGAAACCTAATTTGAATCATATTCGAATTTGGGGTTGTCCGGCACACGTCCTGGATAAGGAAGCGAAGAAATTGGAGTCACGATCAGAAGTGTGCTTGTTTGTTGGCTATCCAAAAGGGACAAAAGGTGGTCTGTTCTATAATCCAAAGCAAAATAAAGTCTTTGTTTCAACACATGCAACATTCCTTGAGGAAAGTTACATGGAAGACTTTAAACCTCGTAGCAAAGTAGTGCTTGAGGAGATGACTTCGGGTTTGGATGTTCCTAAAGTCACAGAAAACCCTGCGGAAAAATCACTAAAGAATCAACAACCACAGGAGCTTCGTCGTAGTGGGAGGATTATCAGGGAACCTGAAAGGTACATGTTCAGTGGTGAAGTTTATGAAGCAGAATCCATAGAACATATTGATGATCCGGCTACGTACAAGGAAGCTATGGAGGATGTTGATTCTAGTCTTTGGCAAAAGGCTATGAACGCCGAGATGGAATCTATGGATTCCAACGGAGTCTGGAAACTTGTAGACTTACCCCAAGGCATAAAACCGATTGGGTGTAAGTGGGTATACAAGAGGAAGAGAGGTGTGGATGGGAAAGTGGAAACTTTCAAGGCAAGACTTGTAGCGAAGGGCTATACGCAGAAAGAAGGAATCGACTATGAAGAAACCTTCTCGCCTGTAGCAATGCTTAAGTCAATCCGCATTCTTTTATCCATTGCGGCTGCTCTCGATTATGAGATCTGGCAAATGGATGTCAAGACAGCTTTCTTAAATGGCTCTCTTGAGGAAGATATCTATATGATACAACCAGACGGATTCAAGGCAAAAGGCCAAGAAGACAAAGTATGCAAGTTGCTTAAATCCATTTATGGATTAAAGCAAGCATCTCGTTCTTGGAATATTAGGTTTGATCAAGCGATCAAAACTTATGGATTCAAACAAAACATTGATGAACCATGTGTTTATAAATGTATCAAGAACGAGAAA
>CM046382.1:13113061-13138061 GCA_025413485.1 Ficus microcarpa | reverse complement strand
GTAATTTTTATTTTTATTTTTTTCAGGAAAGAACTAACTGTGATTTATTAAAGTTATTTTTTGGCTCCTTTTTTGGTTGGCTTTTAAAAATTTTGGCTCTTTGCATATTTACATATTTACATATTTTCAACAATGGGGCTTCATGTCAATCATGTACTTTCTATTCTCTTTTTGCTCTTTGTTGCAACAATGTTGCATTTCTTGAGGTTCAGTCCTCAAATAAGAGGACCAGTTATATCGTTCATATGAACAAATCCTACATGCCAATGCCCTTTAATCAGTCCTAAGAGCTGGTACTCTTCCATAGTCGCATCGCTGAAGCCTCCAAATCACACCTCATTCAACGACGCACCTTCGGTTATAAACGCATGTGATGATGCAATTCATGGCTATAGTGTCTCCCTCACTCGAGAATAATTTAATGCTCTTGAGCATACCTCCCCGGGTTTTGTTTTTGTCTACAAGGCCACAACTTTCAAGCTTCAAACGACGTACACACCAGTGTTACTTTCCCTTAGCCCCTCCACATCTGCGATACTAACTTCTGCTAAGTATGGTGAGGATGTCGTCATTAGTGTGATCGACACTGGAATATGGCCCGAGATGCAAAGCTTCCGCGATGAGGATGTGCCTAAAAGAATACCGAAAAGACGGAAGGTAAAGTGTGAAGGTGGAGAAGATTTTGATGCATCCATGTGCAACTTCAAGCTCATTGGTGAAGGTTTTAGAAAAATAGCTCCCTATTTTGGAGTCGAATATAAGCCATCTGCGAGAGATTCTACCAGGCACGGAACAGCTGTTGTGTCCATAATTGCTGGAAATTATGTGAAGAACGCATCTTACTTTGGCGATGCTTCAGGAACAGCAAGGGGTGTCGCACAGAAGGCCAAAATTTGCTATTTATAAGGTCTCTTGGATGGGAAAAGGTGATGCTGAAGATGTCCTAGCAGGTATTGATCAAGCTATAGCTGATGGTGTAGACATAATTTCCATCTCATTATCTTCTATTGAAAATGAACCGACCAAAAATGAGATATTAAAAAGGTTCATGGCTATAGTGTCTCCCTCACTCGAGAATAATTTAATGCTCTTGAGCATACCTCCCCGGGTTTTGTTTTTGTCTACAAGGCCACAACTTTCAAGCTTCAAACGACGTACACACCAGTGTTACTTTCCCTTAGCCCCTCCACATCTGCGATACTAACTTCTGCTAAGTATGGTGAGGATGTCGTCATTAGTGTGATCGACACTGGAATATGGCCCGAGATGCAAAGCTTCCGCGATGAGGATGTGCCTAAAAGAATACCGAAAAGACGGAAGGTAAAGTGTGAAGGTGGAGAAGATTTTGATGCATCCATGTGCAACTTCAAGCTCATTGGTGAAGGTTTTAGAAAAATAGCTCCCTATTTTGGAGTCGAATATAAGCCATCTGCGAGAGATTCTACCAGGCACGGAACAGCTGTTGTGTCCATAATTGCTGGAAATTATGTGAAGAACGCATCTTACTTTGGCGATGCTTCAGGAACAGCAAGGGGTGTCGCACAGAAGGCCAAAATTCGCTATTTATAAGGTCTCTTGGATGGGAAAAGGTGATGCTGAAGATGTCCTAGCAGGTATTGATCAAGCTATAGCTGATGGTGTAGACATAATTTCCATCTCATTATCTTCTATTGAAAATGAACCGACCAAAAATGAGATATTAAAAAGGTTCTTTTTCTGCTATGAAGAAAGGAATTTTTGATTCAGTATGTGCAGGAAACTTTGGACCAATCATTAACGATGTCCCATGGGCCTTAACTGTCACGGCAGGCTCTGTCGACCATTGGTTTTCCGGGACTTTGCGATCGGGAAATGAGGTAGTACCGATAGTTGGATGGTCATTGTACCCAGGAAAGGCCTCGGTGGAGAACATGCCATTGTTGTTTGATAATGGAGGTTTGTTAAATGTGATTCTACAATAGAAGATAAAACCATCCATGCGATCATTATTTGTCAGCCCGGATTTGAAGATGCAATCCGTCAGTTATTAGACGTGACCCTCTCTAACATTAATGGTGCAATCATTGTTGAAGACTCACCGCGCTTAAATGAGCAAATGAAAATTGCTTGTCCTTCTGTTGTCATCAAGCAAAGTGCTTATTCATTACTCTTGGATTACGTGAAATCAACTCATGCGCCTACTGCAACCATTACATTTAAAGAAACCACTCTGAGAGTACGGCCAGCACCTAGTCGAGGCCCTCCGCGCTGCATTGCAAAAATCTTGAAGCCTGATGTTATGGCCCCAGGGACACACGTCTTGACTGCTTGACCAGTACAAAATCCGATTCCAATCGGACACTCCCATCTCTTTAGTGATTTCAGAATCCATTTTGGAACATCTTTAGCTACCCCTTATGCGGCTGGAGTCACCTCACTGCTCAAAGGTGCACACCCAAAATGGAGCCCCGCAGCTATTAGATCTGCTATCATGACACTGCAGATATATTAGACAATACGTTTAAACCCATCAAACAGAGTGGACCAGAAAATCTTTAAGTTGCTTTGCCTCCAGCCATGGGAGCTGGTCACATCAATCCCAACAGAGCACTTGATCCGGTACTTATCTATGATGCAATACCAAGAGACTGTCAGATTCTTGTGCTCTATGTTTACGAGCAGAGAAGTATCTGTTATCACTAGATTAGACCGAATAAGTTGCTCAAAATCGTCACCAGACCTTAATTATCCCTCTTTTATCACCTTTTACTGTGATGCCACAACATCAAGAAGCCAAACAGTCCAAGGGATTGTAACCAATGTGGGACGAGGAGCTACATCGTACAAAGTCAGTGTAGAAGCATTGAAAGGTTCGGATGTTACGGTCTCACCGCAGATATTGAGATTCCAAAAGGTGAACGAGAAGCAATCCTACACCATGACTAGAAACAACAAAGGAAAGGAGAGGGATGAAGTTTCCTGTGGTTGGCTTGTTTGGATGGAAGAAATGGGGAATTGGTGTAAGAAGTCCAATTGGGCGGCGTCGATGTTGAATCTTCCAGTAATAAGTTAGAACTTAAATATATTATACATCACATGATGTAAGTTGCTACAATAACAGAATACTAGTCTTGGTTTCTTTTCTTTTCAACCTTAACTATAGGACGGTTTTTTTTTTTTTTTTAAATTACTGTTACTATTATTGCATTGTTATTGTTGTTAAAGCAACAACGGTTTATTAAAGCGAATGGTAAGAAGTCCAAGAAATAGTTCTCTTAAAACTAAAAGTACAGGAAAACAATAGACTGGAATATTCTACAATAAAAAATAAAAAATAAAAAGAGAACAAAGGGAAGATCTCTTTACAAATTTTGAAACAAAAACTACTTTCCAGGACTGACTACCCCAATGACTAGTAATTTCCATTTCATGTCTGTTAAAATGAAAAAGACACTAGAATACTTGTCCTGACCATAAACATTGCCACCTCTTTCACAAATTTTGCCTGTACAGATTCATATAATTTCTTCCCATATGGCTTATTTCATACAAGAATAGACAAATGAAAGTGAGAATTAAACCTGTGCTTGCGAATAAGCAAAATATCCAGGCTCAGAGCAAAAGGATCTCAATGACTCAGCAAAAGAGCACAAGCTGCAGAGTCTCTGACCTTTGTACATTTTTGCAGTCACACTGCAGGGTTACCTATGAGCAGATGTGTGTGGCATCGGATATGTCATTGGTGCGCCAGGAACCACCGCTCCAGCTACAGGTGCTCTGACACCATATGCCATCTGCGGCGGGGTGGGAAGATTCACTGGGGTGCCAACGGCGGATATGAGGGGGCCAATTGGTTGCCCAATGGTTGGTGCGCCATACATCCCGGCTCCCGGGGGTCCTGCCGGAGGTTGAGGAGGCTGTTTGGTAGGTTTTCCCGATGCTGCTCCAGCAGAACCATTTGCTTGACCAGTGATTGGCCCCTGAGGTCCTGCCATGTCTCCATTGCCAACACTTGTGATATCATGAATACTCGATCGCCTCCTATCTTTGTTCATAGAATTCAAGCGTATAAAGTATTTTTGTGCATGGCTTGCCACTTGTGTAGGTGTCCTCGTCACGACGAAGTTCCGTGATATGCTTCGCCAATCACCTTTACCATACTTATCCAAACCAAGCAGAAATAATCTGTATGTCAAAATAGAGAGAGACTTTAGTATGAACCTATACTCAATAACAAATAAATCAACAAAATGGCATTTTCCAAATGAAGTTTTACAACAACAAGAAACCTTATTTATCTTTCAAGAAAAATAAATTTTCTAGATGAACTCTAGCCCATTCTTAAACTACCCGTTTTATCGAAAAAGCATAAAACTAGGTGGCCCCAAAAGTCAAAACTAACACTTTGAAGCATCAAGATCTGGCTCTTAGAACTTGCAAACAAGGTTAAACTGACATTCTCTTTCTTCCCTTACAATGGGGGTTTCTCCTGTATGCATAGTCACAATTTGGAGTTGTATCTCAGATTACCTCAAGAAAAGACAGGCATGATGTGCCTAAAGAAACCTATCTTCAAGACTCGAAAGACAGAGCATAAATTGACAATGTGTTCACGGAAACAACTAAGGTAGAGAGAGACAGGAATTTCGGTTTTCTACTTGAAAAGAGAAGATACATGAGATGAGTGGAATAAAGCCCCAAAGTCCAAGATATTTAAATGTGGCTTCACTAAAGTCCAAAGGGCGAAAATTACGATCAGGAAAACACTATTGGTCTCCAAAAATACATCTTGAAAGAAGAAAAAATTACCATCAACAGACCACTTATAAAGTGAGACGATACAATTAATCAGAGCAAAACAAGCAAAGGAATAAGATTTTATGCTCAATTTTTTGTTTTGTTTTTTTTTTTTTTTGGGCTTGTTTTGGGGAGGTGGAGGAATATGGGGGCAAGATCCAATGAAAAACAAAAGTTAAACAAGCTTATATCAAATTACAAGGATATCCAAAGAAAATGAGCACATTAATTTACAGTCCCAAGTACTATCTTCATTAAATTATTTTCGATTAACCTAATTTTTTATTCAAGTTTCATCATCTGTAAGAGATTTCTATGGTAAAGTCTCAACATTCTAATGAACTTGAGCATGAACTTCACCAAAACATGAAAATAAAATAAAATAAAATAAAATCCAAGACTCTTCTGAGGAGAAAGAACAATCATTAAACTGGTCATAATTGGAGAGAAAAGGATATAAAAATGAAAGAGGAGAACAAGAAACTTGCAAAGACCGGTTGAATAATAATTTTTAAACAAACTAGTACACATGCAAATAGACTGCCAATTCCAGGATTTTGTGATGAAATTCTTTTATGGTTACCTCATCAAATATTTGGTGTCCTAAAACAATATGATAAACTCGAACTTCCCTTTCACTACTGTTGTATATCAAGGCATGGTACTAAACAAACAGACGTCTTTAACAACATTATGAACCTAGGTCTACCACAGGCTAAGGGCCAAAATTAAGCAACATCTTCATTCATAAAACTCTGCAACTCTCTCTTTCAATATTCTCATCAGAAGGAGGTCTTTCAATCCAAAGAAGCATACAGACAGTAATAATAACCAGCTCTCTGTTCCCACTTTCGCAGCACAAACGAACTTCCTAGTAACGCAGGGCATAGGTAAGTTAAAGGGCGTAACATCCAAGTGTCATTATAGTGAGAACTAAACTATTCTTTCCAAAAAATACATGCATCTACACTCTCACCATCTTGGTTATCCTTTCCTGACAAGGTTTTGCATTTTTAGCTTAAAAACGAGAGGACTCAACCATCAAATCATCAGAAACCTTCAAACCAATTTTTGATCCAAATTATACAGCTTGCTATCTATTTCTAAGTCCATCTACCACTTCTGTACTTATCTATTATAACGAACATTCTGTTCGGTCTAGTGGATTCGCGCATATAAAGGATAACAGTGGAGGAAGGGTCAGAGGGCGCAGAAATTAAATCTATGATGTTTCATAGTGTGGAAAGGTCAAAGAAGTGGAAGAGGCAAGTGATTATTTATCCCTGAGAACCCATCAAAACTAATTCATCCAACGTTAGGGTGTTTTACACTCCTACTTCAACTTTAAAAGCAATATTCTTTTAAAATGCTATCATTCTATCATGGTAGTTTCACCATAAAGGATAATTGTTTATACCCACTTTCATTTTAACATCAAACAAGGGAGAGAACAAAACAATTTTGCCGAGTTTTAATACCCTTCCTCATCTTCAGACTCTCTCCCTCTTACCCTATTTGGTTTCGTCCTCCAAACAAGCATAGCCTAAAATTTCAACCCCAAAAAAAAAAACAAAAAAACAAAATACAGGAAATTGAACACCACAGGAATGTTGTATAATGATCAATATTCATCTCTAGACGCCAAAACTCAAAAAAGAATTGAACACCACAGGAACGTAGTAAAACACGGTAATGGTCCAAACGAAAGGGGAGAAAAGTAGGAGGGAATGGAGTGGCAGATAGATCGGACTGCAGATGGTTAATAAGATTTGTGCTTGTTTGGTAAGAGGAATTATGGGAAGGAGCTGATATAACTGGGTATTATTGCAGCGAAAGAAAGGAAACATAAAAATAGAAAATAAAATAACTTCACAATTTATAATAATGTATATGGATAAAATTTGGTTATTTGGGTAAACAACTTACTGACTTTCTAGTTTTTATCTTTCCTCTCTTACTAAACACAATAAATGAAAAGCCCTCCCTTCCTTTCAATTTCTTCACCAATATCTTATACCCCCCATCGCCTTCCCATTTTCTATGCCTCTGACCAAACATAGCCTAATGGCCTTCTTGATTCTTGTGGGTCCAGAAACTTCTAAAGGTTTCCTATTCTACGTAAGTGGTTTAAGTCTAATTGCCATGTTTAAATCGTTTCTAGTCAACTGTTTCTCCGTTGCTTTACCTATAATCCTACGATAATACCACTTTTGATAAAATACTTATCAAAGTTAACAGCTTTCCTATTAAAATCAATTAAAAAACTCAACGCAAAGTTAAATTCTCATCGAGGCCCGCAATATGGGATTAAATCCCAGACCCATGTTTCTCCATGGCAACTATCATTATCTTTCAATCTCGTACAATATTATAACCTACGAGCTTGATGACTAATTCTCGAGATGTATACAACAACAATCCCTGAAAAAGAATATGGCGCAAAAATTCAAAGCTCACTGCAAATTGACCACCTATAACCACCAAAATGGTTCTTGCTTTCCAAAAGTTAGCTTTGTGAAAACTATAGCCGGAAACAAACCGATGATCCAAAAGTAGCAAAAAGAGGACAAACTTTAACTCAATAAGATAAGGTTGATGAGAATCTATATAAACCATTCAAACATAAAATCAAAAAGGCACAAATAATATCATACCAAAGAGAGAAACTACTCTTTACCGTTGTTTAGATACTTTCCTACATATAAAGATAAGTGAAAAAAAAAATATTCACCTGTGCTCATCCTCTGTCCACGCAATCCCTTTACGGCGTTCCTGATCCGACCTAGCTTTACTTCCGTGATTAGACTCGCTGTTATAATGCCCGCCATGTCCACCTTTTTTACCAGTTCCTTCATCCCCAGCATGGCTCGACGAACCATCGGAAGAAGAATTGTAGGGAGGCAGTAGCACACAGCCAGACTCAATATTGTTAACATCATCGACCAAGAGCTCGTAGTGATGCTTAATTTCCTCTAGGGTTTTCCCCGGAACATCGGCGGCGATCTTCTCCCACCGATCCGAAGAATCCTCAGGATAAGTTGCCAGCGCATTCTCGAACGCCTTATCCTGCTCTCGACTCCATGAGGAGCTACTAGCCCCTTCATCCACAGTCATCTACTTTAATTTGAATCCACTGACCGGTTTATTATCCCCAAAAAAATTAAAAAATCTGCTGAACTGCTCAATAATTTATGCTAAACCCAACTTCAAAACCACCAAAGTTGTCTTGAATTTTTCTGGGAAATGGGATCTCTAAATAATTTCAATGGTGGGTTTCAATTTCCGACTTCTCTTATGGCAAGGCTAAATTATGGGAAGCAGATTTGTCAGAGAATAGAGGTAAGCAAGAACAGAAAGGAAAACCTGACCGCAGAAAACGCCAGAGTAGCTGAACCAGAGAGATCACCTCCAATGGAAATCACAACACTTGGGCAAAATTATGTGAAGGTTTCAAGGGTGATTTGCTCCATAATTTGAAAATTGGATTCTTGTGAGTTGCTGACCTATTGATGAACCAAAAGGCAACAAAGTTCTGTTAGACCATGAGAAATATCTGAAACCCATAAAATGATAGATGCAATAAATGGCAGTTTCAAACCAAAAAAATAAAAAAAATAAAAAAGAGGGGAAAAAAATTAATAATAATTTCAAGGTGGTGGTAAACTCAGTAAAAGAGGTAATGTAATTTTGGATTGTGAAATGTGAAAGAGCCTATGGAGAAAATCAAACAAATAAGAGAAAAATAATCATACTCATACCGCCACTACTAATTCTAAAAGAAAATTCAAATAAAAAAGAAAAAAGAAAAAAAGAAAATAGAAAATAGAAAAAAAAAAAAAAATCTGAATACCAACAGCTTTACGGATAAGTACAGTTCAAACAGTGCAGGCCCACAAAAATTGATCTTTCCGGTTCCACTTTCACCCTTTTTTTTTAACCGTGAGTCTCATTTTACAGCATGTACATACACTTTCTCAAGAGCTAAAAGGAGAAATCAAACTAGTTTTACCAACCCCAAAAAAAAAAAAAACACCCACAAGTTGTGCAAGAGTACAAAGTTTCATACAACAAAATCAGTTTTGCATATGCTCAAAATCTCAAAAATGGTAGGCGTAACAAGTGTCAGCTTGCATAAGACCAAGAATTTTGAAAGATAGTGAAAAACCAAACAAAAATAACAATAATAATAATAATCCGTTCTTTTATTTGGGATTTCAGAAATATATCAAGCAAAAAAAACCCAATTAGGAAGGTAAAACCCACAAAAGATTCTTCCTTCGATTGACCGGTGAAGTGGAAAATAAACCCACCTGGTAATTCCCCAGTTTTTTTTTTCTTTTAATTTTGGTCAAACTCTTGTTTAGAGAGAAAATCCATAATAGAATCCTAAAATTCACTGTATTAAAGCCTGAAAAGCAGTATGAAATTAAGAAAGGAAAAAAACAACCCCCAGCATCAAGATTCTGATATCTTAACCAACAGAAAAGTGCACTTTCAGTAAACACATTTGCATTAACAGATAAGTAAATCCTAACCTTGAGTAAAAAAGGCCTTTACTCCACCTAGCACTTTCAATAAATACAAAAGTTATTTAGAAAATTAAAAGCACAATAATAAGAACAAATTAGGAGAATCCAGAAACCAAAATAAGCCCAAAAACCAATATGGAAAAGAGAACAAAATTGGTATTTGAAAAAAAAAAAAAAAAAAAAAAAGTGTGCCAAAACAGTGGGTGGAAATTTACAAAGGGGCAGACATAGAAATTATGGGTGATGTTGATGGGTTATCCTGAAATATCTCCTCTCTCCCCAAAGGAGGAGTGCATAGATGGGTCAATTGGCGATTGGTCCCATTCCCAGCAACAACTAAAATACTAGCTGCAAAAAAAAAAAAAAAAAAAAAAAAGAACGAACATGACAGCTGGGATTGAAAAAGGCCTTCAAAAGCCAAGCAAACCCAAAATGACCAAGTTCATAATAAACACACTCAGAATCTGCAATACCCATTAATATCTGACAGATAAAAAACCATCAGGAGAGAGAAACAAGAGAGAGAAACTAAGAAACAAAGAAACGAACGTGTAATGTTGTTGAGGCCTGCAACACCCAATTTGGGTTTCTTTTATTTTCTTTTCCTTTAATCCAAACATACATACCCCTAAGATTGCTTCCCCAAAAAAAGAATTCCCAACAAAGAAAAACGAGCACAAACTAAAAAAGGAATCACCTTTTTCTCTTTCATCTGATGCACAGTGAGGAATTGAATTCATCCGAAGTTGCAATTCTTCGCTTTGTCTTCTTTTCTTCAGTTTTTGAGAAGCTTGCACAAAAGGAAAAAAGGAAATAAAAAGGTCCTTTTATACCTGATACACTTCTTTTGAAAAATCAACCAGAAACAGATCCTAGTTTTGTTTTCAGGACTTGATATTGTAATGTACACTTTATTATAATAATTATTATTATGATATTGCATTAAACGTTATCTCTTATTTTAATTTTTCTTTTTTCAACTCTACTGTACAGGTTAGAAATATACTATTTTCGAGATTTTATCCAAACCCAATGATTAGAAAGTTTCCTTTTTTATATTTTAGATTTACCAAATTTTAAGACTTTATTCGATAATATTTAAGTTTAACTTTAATTAAATTATATTTTTTTATTTAAATTTTTATTTATTTCTAAAAGATTAATAAAATTTATAACTAATTTTTGAAAAACCAACCAACTTTAATTAAAAATTTTATCTCCAATTGATAAACCAAACGTGGACTACTGACATGTTTACTTATTAAGGGTATGGAATGGGAGTAAAGAATAGAAGTCAATCATTTGTTTACTTGTTCATTTTTTTTAGAATGGGAGTGAGAATTATGAGTCTCACATCAATTTGAGATTGAGGAATGGGATTGACAATCTCATGCCCCCCTCTGAATTGTGACTCTCATTTATACAATTAATATTAAATTATCATTTTATCATTAGGTCATTTGTAAAAAATTGTATTAAAAAATAATAACAACCTATATTAATTATTTTATTAACTGAATATAATATATTTTTATTAAGTTAATATTATATAACTATCCTAATTACTATTAATGTTATTAGAGTAAATAAAGAATTTTTTAATCACAATATATTATTATGTTTCTATTTTTATATTTTTTTGATACTTTATTTCTTTTAATTCATTTTTTTTTACTCTTTTTAATTTTTTAAACAAAAAATTATACAATTTAATTTTATTACCTTAATATCATAATGATTATTTTACTTTTGATTAATAGTATGATAATAAATAAATGAAAATTAATCATTTTTTTAATTTTTGAAAACACAATAAATAAAGGGGTATATATGTAAATTTATAGCAACTAACTCCGATTTTTATTCTAAGTAAACGCATGAATGACTCTGATTACAGCACTATGAATGAGATTGATAGTGATTCCGACTTCAATTTCTGGAACTCAATTAAATAGCATATTCTGACTCCGAATTTTGATTTCGAATCCTGATTCCGAATCCAACACACTCTGAATTCTACTCACTTCGATTCATGCTCACTTCAATTACGCATAAGTAAAAATGCCATAAGTCTATTTCCTTTCATTTCTATTGTTCCTTTTTCTTTTTTTTTTTGAAAAGGTATTTCCTTGTTTTTATCTCTCTCTTTCTTGTTTTAACAAGTTGAGTTTTTTTCTTTATTTCTTTTATATATATATATATATATAATCCATTACTACATGGAAATTGTATAATGGAGGATTTATTTGTCTTTTTTTTTTCTTTAAATAATTATTTACTACATGGAATTTTTCATTTAAAAAAAGAACTTATTTTCTTCTGAAAATAATATCTATTTCAAATCTTCAAAGGAAAAAAATCATATTGTCATGTTTTTTTGGGACATGTGATGCATGAATGTAAATTTAAAGCACTTTTATGAAATCACCAATTGGGACGAGAATAATGTTCTGGCAAACGAAAAAAAAAAAAATGGGACAAAACTATCATCATCTGTTTAACCTCTAGCAATGCATATTATTGGACCATTTTGATAATATGGTTAATTTCAAAAAAATCACATGTGGGAAATTTTTTTTTAAAACTAACATCATTTTTGTTTCCTTTCATTGCTAGCACTACCACTTCATTTTTTCTTCTGATTTGTGGGACCTAGAAGCTTTTAAGGGATATTAAATTCCGGGACTACCCCCGCTTCCCACCCGTCCAAATCTCCGTCTAATGCCCTAACTTGATCTCAAACCATTTTCAATGTTTTAAAGAAAGAAACTCCAATTTAGAAAGAGAAAAAGAGACCACCAACCACAGAAACAGTCGGAAACCGCTCCATAACCACTTGGAAACCATCCGAAACTGTCAGAAACCACCACCAATGCCCTCTATAAAGCTTTTCGAACTCTGTAATGGGTGAAGAATCTTCTAAAACCACCTAAACCTAGTCGACAATTATTGAGTCTCCCATATCCAAACCCACGAAGTTGGTAAAAAAAAAAAAAAAAAAAAACATTACTCCCGAAAAGAGGTCTTTCTAAGTAATGGCTTCGGCAGAAAAAAGGTCATTGACAGAGAAAATTCCTAAAAAACCGACACCAGAGAAGAAGATAAGAACGCCCGAGGAAGGGTTGAAGAGAAAGCAGGGGGAAATCGAAGTTAAAAAATCCAAAAAGGCAAAAAGAGCTTTCGAAGAAAAGAAGAACTCGGATGTTGAAGAGGTAACAATGTTGCATTTTCAATTAATTGTTTAAAAAGTTTGTATTTTTAACATATATTCGGTAAAAATGTGCATTTTTAACGAGGACGTTTACATTTTTTGTTGATTATGTAAAAAAAATTTTGTATTTTTACATGTGTTTTTGATGAGATTATGCATTCCTAATTGATTTATTGAAAAAAAATTTGCATAAAAAATATAAAGTTTGTATTTTTATTTGATTTTATGATATAAACTAAAAGTTTATTGGTTTAGTATTCGGATATTGAGAAAAAAATTGAGTGTATTAGTTTTTATAAATATTTGGTTGCCAAAGGGATTTGGGTTTTTATTGATACTTGGTTAATTGTAGGTGATATTAAAAAATGCAATTATGTGATTATTTATTTGAGATCATCTTGTAATTTTATACATAGGCCCTTTTTATGACAACTTGCCGGTCATCAATTTAATTACTCAGAGTTCTTTTATTTTAAGTTGATCATTTTTATGATTACTTTTTGGTCATAAATATAGTTACTCTCTTGTGTTACCATTACCACAGGTTCTGTATGTTCGACACGTACCAGATAGTGAAATTACTCATGTTAAAATAAATATTTTCATCAATATTACAGAGACTTGTAAAAACTTGAAAGAGTAGTTGTCACCCTGACAGTACTAGGGAGTGATAGGGCAGGTCTTGCACAACATTGTAATGTGTTTGATGGATCGCTCATGAATAGGTTATGCTCTGTGGTTTGAGGTTGGTGAAAACTTGGGTAAATTTTTCATCAACGAGTTATGCCTAATAACCGGCTTGAAATGTATAGAGTCTACTCATCTCGCACTAGTAGTTGATAATCGATTACTGATAAGATATTTTTCGACATTACGAACCGTGTCGAGAGAACATTTGGAGTTACAACTGTCGAATGCAAAATTTAACAACAACAACAACTCTATCAAGCTTGGCTTACTGTACATGATATTTTACATTCCTCTTACAAATGCAAATTCCATGAAAATAAACCCAAAATATTTTACCCTAACCGATAACTTGGAGGAATTCAATACTTTTCTCATGGGAGGCAACCCGAGCTGTAATATGTAATGCAGTTGAAAACAGGCTATCTTCAAATAGAAGACCATTAAAGAAGGCTGATAAAGTGCATTATAATGTCACAGGATTTCCTCATGCCTTACTCGTTTAGGCATATGAGAGCATCCTAACAATAGCAAGCAAAATCACGACTAAGTACATTGAGATCAATCCTCGTATGATATCATAAACCTCGGCGGATAATGTGAAGTTTGATGTTGTAATGTCAGCTTTAATTACTGTTGGCGAGAAACAGGTAATTTCTATATTATATTATTATTACTGTTAATGTCATTTACAAGTGTTGGTTGTTTACATAATAACTGGATAGTAATTTTTGTAATGTAACTGGATAGTAATTTTTGTAATGACCATACTTTTATTAGTATCAATACTAGTGTTGGTCATTTACATAATGACCGAATGATAATTTTTGTAATGACTATACTTTTGTTAGAGTCAATACCAGTGTTGGTCATTTACATAATGACCAAGTGGTAATTATTTTAATGACCACACTTTTGTTATTGTTAATACCAGTATTTGTCATTTATATAATATCTTGTAGTAATTTTTATTGAATAAAATGTGTGTAGCTAAAGTATTTCGTAATGATGCCAACTGACGAAAAGTTGAAGGAGCCGTGTGTTGTGCAACTATATATGAAGAACCCTACGGTTGTGCCTCAAGCACCTCGTAAGACACCTATCACGCAATCAAGCACTGAGACAAATTCCGAATGGCAGGAGTTTCAAAAAGAGATTCGAGAACATGTCGATTCAATGAACAAAAAATTAAAGGAGCTGAAAAAGGGACAAAAGAAGTCCAAGAAACTCCTACGGAGGGTTCTATAATTGTTATACAACCTAACCACTGCATATCATGTGAGCTACAGGCACAAGAGGAATGTTCATAAAGATGACTCGGATGCTATGAAGATTGATTCTGATGACCTCTGATTCGGCCCTCAAGATGATGGCTTCGTCGACTCTAACATCGGTATCATTACAGATAAAGGTGTGAAGGCAACCATGGACTTCTTAAATGCTGATAAAGTGATTGTTTGTAATTATCAATCATTTTTATGTTGACCTAATGGTAATTTGTTGTTATAATAATGACCAACTAGTCATTTCTATGATGATCTATGGTAAATAATATAATAATGATCAACTGATCATTTCTGTAATGACCTATGTTAATGACAACTAATGTGTTCCTCTTTTGCAGGAAGAGCGACATGAAGAGAAAGAAATTACAAAAGATGAAGATGACAAAGGACAAAATGATGAGGTATCCTGAAATTGTGTGTTGAGTATACTTTATACGCGATGATCATTTTTGTAATGACCAATTGGTAATATTTATTATAACCTAACTGTGAAATTACACAAGAAAAATATAAAGAGTATGAAGAAGGAAAAGAGGGAGAAGTTAAGGAAAATAAAGAGGAAAAGTATGAAAATAGCAAGAGAAAGGAGGAGGAGAAAAAACCTGAAGCTGCCAAAGAAAAAGAAGAGGAAAAGAAGGATGAAGAAGCCAAAGGAGAAGAGATGGTACGAAAGAATGAAGAAACATTCAAAGAACAAGAGGATAACATAAATGATATGATTGTTACTAATTTCCATAACAAATAAACATAGTCATTTTGATTGTTACTTACGAGTCATAATTATTTTACCTGTTTTAATATTTTTCATTTATAGTTCCCTAAGCAGAAGAGGTCCAAACTTTCAAGGGTTGAATAAGAGAGGTTTGGACCTCTGGTTGAGATTGGCTCAACAGCCCATACACCGACGAATGCCAAATTTTATGCCCTCCTATGAGGACTCTTAGATGAACCTCTTAAAGAGAAATTAGAGCAATTCAGGAAGTGGATTAAGAAATGATTATTGAACAAATCTTCTCAAGGATAATTTGGTTATGATTAAGAAATGTCCTTTTGTTTTGAAAATGATATTTAATATTGTCCTTACTAATTTAATTATTATTATTTTTTAGGAAATGGCCTGCTCGATATATCGTAAAGTATTAGACATTGGAAAAATCCCATGACCTGAATTAATGGTAGTTGAAAAAAAAATTGAGTTTATGAGTTGGCAACCTCTTCTGTGTGGCTCTGGGATGAAGTAAGTAGTCTTTTTTTTTTTTTTTCATGTAGTTAATTTTTGTTAACCTTATGTGAAGTAAGTAATTTTTATGCTGACTCGTATCGTTTTGTCATTTACTTCTAGTTTGTGTATTTAGTACATTGACGTTGCATTCTATTATTTGAGAAATAAGATCATGCATTTCCCCGAACATCTACAATGAAAAGTCACAATAGTAGACACATTTTTCAGTACTAAAATTGGTGCATTGTGGCCCGTCTACAAGAAAGCACTAGATAAATTTGATTATGAATCGTGTAATTCTTTAATGAAGATCATACGTGGCATCTATATCCAATGGGTTCGTCATTGTTTGAGGTGAACACTTTACTAATCTTGATATACTTGTAAGATTTGAAATATTAGGTATTAGCAAATCTTGACCTCTGGACTCTATTCATCATAAAGGCTCTCACAACTACAAGGTCAGATAACCATTAGAATGTATGTCCATGTTTATTCCAATGCTGGCTAATAGAATCAATTTATTTGAATTCAAACCAAATAACCCTCAAGGAATTTACCCAATACCTGTCACCATTATACAAGATATTCCTTCACAAGAAAACGAGTGAGTTAATGTATTAAAAATGTTTTCCTACAACCTTTTTAGGATTTGTAAAATTTGAAATATTGGGTATTAACAAACCTTGACCTTCTAGACTCTATTCCTCATGAAGGCTCTCACAACTACAAGGTTCGAGAAGCATTCGAATATATGTCAAGTTTATTCCAATGCTGACTGATAGAATCAGTTTATTTGAATTCAAACCAAATAACCCTCAAGGAACTTACCCAATACCTGTCACCATTATATAAGATATTCCTCGACAAGAAAATGAGTGAGTTAATGTATTGATAATGTTTTCCTACGACCTTTTTAATAGTGATAATGATGTGGTTTGTGATTTATTCTTATTCGTGAACCGTGAAATTGGAGGTGGCTATGGCATTTTTACTATTAAAAATGCTGAATACTTTATAGAAGGGAGGGACATCCATTATTGGGTTATCCAGGACACAAGAATATATTTCGGGGTGGTTAACATGTTATTTGTGGTCTCATGCAAAGAGGAAGGTTGAAGATAATTACAAAAGTAATGAGGAGTTGGATATGATAAACTTATAAATAACCTTTTTTTTAATCTTTTTTTTTTCAATTTCTATGATGTAACTAACCCCACTATGTTATTCATTATAGAACATTTTTAAAGTTTTAGATGTCTGAATCTTACAACATGTAATGTTTAACATGTTATCTTTTCTTTTCAATATATTTTATCATACCATTGACACAGAGGTCATAAATAAAATTAACCAAATAGTCATATTATAAAATTGACAATTTTTGTTTAACTCTTAAATGTTAGACGAAATAAAAGTTAAGCAAATTTATGTTTTTTCCCATTATACACAACGTATGACAACTCCATTTGTACTTTAGAACTCCTGTTGTTATATCAATTTCTACATATTTTCCATTGACACAAAGGTCACAATGAAATTGACTAGGTAGTCATAATGAATATAACTATTTGTGTTCAACTCTAAAATGTTAGGCAAATCCACGATTTTTTTTTCTACTATACACAACGTATGACAATTCTCATTTGTGTTTTAGAACCCCTGTTGTTACATCAATTTTAATATATTTTTCATTGGCACAGAGGTCACAATGAAATTGACGAAGAGGTCATTGTGAAAATGACCATTTGTGTTCAACTCTCAAATGTTAGGCGAAACAAGAGTCACACAAATCCATATTTTTTCTCATTATACACAAAGCAAGACAACTATTATTTTTATTTTAGAACCCCTATTGTTATTTCAATTTTAATATATTTTCCATTAGCATAGAGATCACAATGACATTGACTAGGTAATCATTATAAAAATGACCATTTATGTTCAACTCTCAAATGTTAGACGAAACAAAAATTAGGCAAATCCATGTTTTTTTTTTTCTCATTATACACAACGTATGACAATTCACATTTGTGATTTAGAGCCCCTGTTGTTACATCAATTTCAATATATTTTTCATTGGCAGAGAGGTCATAATGAAATTGATCAGGTAATTATAATGAAAATAACCATTTGTGTTTAACTCTCAAATGTTAGGCAAAATAAGAATTAGGCAAGTCCCTATTTTTTTTTTTCCCATTATACACAACAGATGACAACTCTCATTTGTGTTTTAAAACACTTATTGTTACATTAATTTCAGTATATTTTCCATTGGCACAGAGGTTACAATGAAATTGTTCAGGAGATCATTATGAAAATGACCATTTGTGTTCAACTCTCAAATGTTAGGCGAAATAAGAGTTAGGCAAATTCATGTTTTTTTTTCCCAATATACACAACGTAAAACAACTCTAATTTGTGTTTTAGAACCCTTATTGTTACATAAATTTTAATATATTTTTCATTGGCACAAAGGTCATAATGAAATTAACTAGTTGGTCATTATAAAAATGAACATTTGTATTCAACTCTAAAATGTTAGGCGAAATACGATTTAAGCAAATCCATTTTTTTCCCATTATACACAACGTATGACAAATCTCATTTGTGTTTTAGAATCCCTATTGTTACATCAATTTCAATATATTTTTCATTAGCACAGAGGTCATAATGAAATTGACCAGGTGGTCATTATGAAAATGATCATTTGTGTTCAACTCGTAAATGTTAGGCAAAACAAGCGTTAGACATACACAATCAGTCATAACACGTAAATAAGAAACCCATAAACGTAATACTTAAAATCAATGAAATAAAGTTATAGCAAACTGTGTATAACTTCGAATACAAAATAGTGATAAAACTATCACATAACGGTGCTCTGAGATATCAATGATCTCTACGATGTTGTTGTTGGGCCAGTCCATAATGATTTGGGTTAGTATAAGTTTGCTAGTTATGTCCATAACCATTACATTTATTGCATCAAATAGTCTCCAGTTCCTTAACTTCATGGGCTGCATAGAAAGCCTCTTTTGTGTAGCATAATTATACGGATTAATTCATAGGTAGCATGAGGACAAGGAATTTGATCCACCTGAAAGCGTCTGCATGTACATGTCATTTTTTGCATATCTACAATCCAGGTCTGAATAGTGTTGTTAGTAACAGCGCACTCAAACTGATCAACAGGCCGAGACTGTAAACAAAGGGAAGTTGAACACATTAGTTTCTTCGAAGTCATTATCAACATTACTGGAATGTCATTTATAAAGTTCCCATTCATTATAAAAATTGTAAGTCATTTTTAGTAGTTATCACGTACCATTACTGTTAGTCCCAATGAAGCTGTATGCAAATAAATTTCTCTACCTTAGAGACCAGTTTCGAAGTAAGTTTCAGGATCTTATCACGTTTCTCGACAAACCATTTTTGTAGTAGTTCCCTTAACCATTCTACTAAGAATCCCACTAGTATTAACTTTACTTTTCGATCCACAGTATTTAATGACTTTATAATGTTGTTGTCATGATTGCATACCCCCATTCCTTGAAGTATGCTCACGACCATTTTTTAGGATATGCTTGCAAAAGGTATTAGTGCATGTCGGGGTTACGATTCCGGATGGATTCCATATGACCCTGGTGCTTGCTGACAGGATACACCCTCGATGCATCGTCAAAATAGGTCTTCATAGGGTCTTTGAAATCTTTGTACTTCGTCTTCAAGTTTATAGTCAAGTGTTGAACGCATTTATTGAAATTAGCATCTGGATTTACAATGTTGGCTGTATATTCGATATCCTTTTGCCCATCAACTACACTAGTAAGAGACTCTCGTGTGCCTATTGAATCCCTTAGCTTCTCGAAAAACCATTTCCATGATTCATTGGTCTTCGGCAAAACGATACCAAAAGCGAGTGGAAATATGGAACCATTTGCGTCGTGATCATAAGTAGCAAGTAGTGTTCCTCCAAATCTAGTCCTTAATGCCAATCCATCAACCACAATTACTGGATGACATTGAGGCCAACCCTGCTTCAATGCAGCTAAGCACATGTAGAAGTATTTTAAACCCTTTTCTGAGTCGGTCTCAATGTGAACGTTGGAGCTAGGATTTTTTCTCTTAACCATTTCACCCCAGGCGGGTAAAACTATAAAGGGTTAAGAGAGTCAATATCAAAAAATAATTACCATGTGATAAATATATAAGTTAGCATGCCCGTCATTAACATAATTACCATGGGAATTTACTTTTGTATAACTCTACATCATCGCCACTCAGTCTAGTCAGTGCAGCTTCATTCCCTCGTCATGCTCTCTGATAATTGAAAAGCACTGCAAATTCATCCTGCATGTCCCGCATTATTTCCCGAGATCTATATGACGTATTAATCGAATCTAAGTATTTTGCCTTCATACACTCCCCAATCATCCAACTCTTGACTTGACAATAATGCCCTTGAACAATTTCAATAGAGCAAGTATAGCTATCATCGTACCTCTTCACAACAAACTATTTACTACCCTTCATCCTACACTACTACAGAATGTGGATACCAAGACGGTTTTTAACCTCGTAGTAACATTTCCATGATGGTTTTCCAACCGTCGTGGAATCCAGAGTCGTGAAATCTGAAAAGATTCCACGATGGTTAAAAAACCGTCATGGAATGGGCAAAAATAGGGCTTAAATATGGACAATTAAGAACATACCACGACGGTTCTACGTCAAAAACCGTCGTGGTAAGGAAATCTTCCACGACGGTTTCCTTGAGAAACCGTTGTGGTTAGTTGGCCAACCACAACGATTTCTCAAGGAAACTGTCGTGGTAGGACCCCCTACCACGACGGTTAAAAAACCGTCCTGGTAGGTAACAATAAAAAAAAATTTTACGAATTCGTTTCATTTCCCCAAAAACATTTAAATCACAAAATCAACACTTTTTTTCGGAAAATTCCCAAATCCGTGCCTTACCCAACCAATTTAATTCAAATCTAAAACACAACCACAATGAACAATCACCGAAAATGTATGGGACGGATTTTGGCCATTTCGGATGGAATATTCCTAACTTAACAATTTATAAAATCAAAATTTTGGACGGAACATTTTATCAACAACCACAATCAACAAAATTAACATTTTGGACGAAAAATTTCCAAATCCGTATATTACCCAAGCAATATACATTACAACTTACCAGCTTGTCGAGCATGGGTACGGGCGGAGTGTGGCGAGAGAGAGAGGGAAAGCCGCGTGAGTTCCTTGGTGGACCCGTTAGGAGAATGGTGGAGGCCGCGTGAGTGGTGGAGGAAGCCATCCGAGAATGGAGCCAAGAGAAAAATTTGAGAGGTAAAATAGAGAGAGGAGGCGAGGTGAGATAGAGCGAGGTTTTGGAGATTTTAAATAGGAAGGGAGCGGAGAGAGAGAAATAGAGGGAGGAAATTGGGTAGTTTAGGGTATAGAGTTAGAGTGTGTATTAAAGAGTGAAAAAGTGAAAAAGACTCGGAATGTAATGGGGTGGGAAATATGGTATTTTTTTGGGTTTTAATACACGCTCCAAAAAACTAAATTTAATTCAAAAATTTTCAAAATTCCCTGCCTTAGTACCTACCAAGACGGTTTTTGGGGAAAACCGTTGTGGTATGTTGTTCACCTACCACGATGATTTTCCCCAAAAATCGTCATGGTAGAGTCCAAAAATAAAAAAATAAAAAATTTGTGAAAAAAGACCTTTCCACAACCGTTTTTAAAAAACCGTCGTGAAAAATGCGGAAAAAACACGAAGCGGAACAGAATTTCTGAAAACCGTCGTAGAAGCCGAAGCTTCCACGACGGTTGTAAAAAACCATCGTGGAAGAGCATGCTTCCACGACGGTTATTAAAAACCGTCGTGGAAGCATGCTCTTCCACGACAGTTTTTTACAACCGTCGTGGAAGCTTCGGCTTTCACGACGGTTTTCAGAAACTCTGTTCCGCTCCGTATTTTTGTCGTATTTTTCACAACGGTTTTAAAAACGGTCGTAGAAACTCCGTCGTGGAATCCACATTTTCTAGTAGTGCTAGTCGCATACAACTACTATGGACATTTCTCATTATCTATACATACCACGTACAATAGAGTAGTAGTTGACCTCTTCACCTTGAATTGGTAATGTATACTCATGGCATCAGGATGAAGATAGTATTGCAGTGACTTTTTGTTATCAAAATATTATTTACGCGTATTGTGATGGATGTACAATCAGCAACAACTACTGTGCTAAAAAGATTGTCACTTACATGAACATATTTATTTCTAGCTCTATTGACAACAAATTGGGCTCCAGTGCTTCCTGCGATACTCCTCTCGTTTAAACCACGAGTAGCATTCACAACATTGAATTCCCCGACATTACAATCATCATGGTTCATGCCTAAATCATTGTTCAATATTTCATCTTACTCTTCAAATTCATCTTCCACATACAAATCCAGACCTACTATAAGGAAAAGGATAGGAAGAGGGATATGAGAAGAGATGATAAGATTGTTAATAGCTACAGGTTGCACGGCTTCATCACTCCATCCACCATCCCTAGAAGGTTGCATAGGTATGTGGTTGCTTTCCTCTACCTCAAGTGGTATCGCTTTGGCCATTGACTCATCCAATACATCAATGCTAATTGGGAATTTACTAAGCACATAAACATCCTTCTTCTTCAGTTGTATATAGAAATGAATGTCAGCATCACACTATATCCTCATAGGAGGCATTCCAAGTTCAGCGGTATATCTCATGACTATAGTCTTCTCTGGGCCTCTCATTCCAATAATACTCCTCACTAACTCAATAAGATCAGTATAAGTTGTGGTAAGAGGCACCAATATTCCCTTCATTTCACCACTAATATATCTTGATGTATGGTCCCACGAACAATTATACTTGATGAAACCATAAACTGCAATCATTCCTAAACAAAATAGCACGAAATTAGTCAATCTCATAATTATATTATAGAGAAAGGGAAAAAGATGACAGATATAAAGAGATGACTTATAATTTATGGGTGGGGGCGGAGCTAGGTGGGAAAGTGCGAAACTCCCATTTGCAAAATATCTAATTATACTTTTATATTATACACAGCGTATAATAACTCTCATTTGTATTTTAGAACCCTTGTTATTACGTCAATGCCAAGATATATATATCACACCATTAGTACTGAGAAGATCATACTGAAATTGACATGTTGGTCATTATGAAATAACCATTTATGTTAAACTGTCAAATGTTATGTAAATTTATGTTTTTTTTTTTTTACTATACACAATATATGACAACTCACATTTGTGTTTTATAACCCCTGTTGTTACATCATTGTCAAAATACATGTATACACCAATAGCACTGAGAAGGTCATAATTAAATTGACCTGTTGGTCATTATGAAAATGACAATTCCTGCTAAACTGTCAAATGTTATGCAAATCTATGTTTTTTTTTTTCATTATACACAACCATTTGTGTTTTAGAACCCTTGTTGTTATGTCAATGTCAAAATATATATATCACACCATTAGCACTGAAAAAGTCATAATGAAATTAACCTATTGATCATTATGAAAATGATCATTTGTGTTAAACTGTTAAATGTTATGATAACCTTCATTTGTCATTTAGAACCCATATTGTTACCGTTATTAGTCATTATGAAAATGATCATTTGAGTTAGACTATCAAATGATATGCAAATATTTTTTTTTTCATTATCATCAATATTGGTCGGTGCAAAAATATCACACCTATTTTTTACTCGCAAGTGCACGAGGTCAACAAGTAATAAAGTAATGAGTGAGTGTTGTTTCCCATGAGGATTATGTTCCTAAAATCTAGCTAAGTACTACAACTAAAACAACTTAGTTTTATCCTGACAAGTCCAAAATAAAATGAGATCAATAAAACAAAATTAAAATGCTAAACTAATTAAATAAGCAAATAAAACGATGCAAGGAGTTTTTGGGATCGAATGGGGCTTCAATGATAAGGTAGCTCAGGTCCTTGATTTCACCTTGCCTAGTTATTATAATCCTTTTCATTGCTATTGATTTCCCTTAACCTAAACATTAATCATGAATTTCTTAAAATAATCTAACTCCCTCTCTCGAGTACCGAGTCAAATGTATGCAAAATGAACTAATTAATATCCTAATTAATTAAGTTAATTGTGAATTCATTAAGCTCTAATTCATTTTTGATTACCTAGCTCATATTCATCTCTCGATTCCAATACTCACTAGGCTGTATTTAACAAATCTTAACATGTGTAAGTGACTCTATCAAGCCTAAATCCACCTATATGAATCTTCTAGTCAATCTTTCAATTGATTAAAGCCTTAAATCCACATATCTGGCTTGGCCGTGAAGCTTTCATGGCCTGATGTGGGCGAGTGGGCACGCACTTTGAGAGCACGCTCATGCCTCTGCTGCAGGCTCTTTTTGATATTTTCTTGATTTTCATCTCCTTTTCTTCAAAGTGATCCAATTTTTCTTTGTTTGCCTAAAACACTCATAAACACATTAAAACAACCTAAAAACTAGAAGATTTTGCAAATTATCCAATTTCAAGATACTAAATAAGTGAGTTTAAAAACTCATTTATCAAATATCATAATTTGCATTTGGTAAAAATATTATTGATCAATTTGGTCATCATAATAATGACCAAAGTTCAATATATTGTTTATCATTAGTACTGTTGAAAAATTTTCAAAACGAGAAATACTACAGTAAGAGACCAAAAAAAACACAGAAAATCTATCTTACTACCCACAGGTGCTATAAAAGACAACAGATGTTGCAAGATCTTACCCTTATAAGTTTAACATAGTCATTTTTTAAATTATAATTCAAAACGCAAACCCATTTAAAGCATATATAAACAAATAAAACTAAATAACAAGTAGCATTACCTTAGATTTGTACCTAATCTAAGTTAGAACGAGGCTGATGGAAAATGGGAAGAGCGGCAAGTAGACTAGGGGCTGAGTTGCCAGCTTCGGTTCAACTATGGTAAAGATAAAGAGGGGTAAGGTGAATAGAGTGAACAAGGATGGGGAGGGATTTGTTGGACTTAGAATGAAACAGCTGAGCTACAATGGTAAAGAGAGAGTGCGTAAGGCTAGGGTGACAGGAAAACGAGAGAAGAAAAAAATGAGTTATAGAACTAGGACTTATATATTGCGAGTGGGGGGTGGGTGGGAAAGTAGGAAAAACTTCGGTTTGGAGTTGGCTGAGAGCATTT
>CM046382.1:13076449-13112961 GCA_025413485.1 Ficus microcarpa | reverse complement strand
ATATATTTTTTATAAATTGTATAAAATTTTAAGAGCAACGAAATAATATTCATATCAATAATTTTTTTAACATGTTTTTAAGATTTTTACACTTTTTCACTCTAAATATTTTTTTTAATCTAACGTATATTTCCAAAAACTCAATTTATCTCCAAAACTCCATTTCTAATTATCCCCCCAGTTGGCCCATTAATAAATAGAGTACATTTAAGAAGGAAAAAAAAATTGTAGACAAAAATCATATACTTAAGGGCACAGTTGAAAAGGAACGAGACATTTATATGGGGTGTTCATGAATGTCACATTTGAGAAAATAACATTTAAAAATTGTAAGAAAAATATTTAAATGAGGATGTGTTTTAGAAAACTTATTTTAATAGGGATAAAAGCAGAAAAAGATTTAATAAGAGATTTAAAACTTTAAATTTTAGGAGAAAAGCAAAAAATAGAGACAAGAACGGAAAATAAATAAATAAATAAATAAAGCTTCAGGGTGAAAAAGCCCAAAACAATTAAATGAAGAGGGAAAAAAAAAAAAAGAAGGAAAAAATAGCAAAAGTTCAAAGCAAATATTTCAACCAAAACGCTTGTTTTGATTGAAAAGTCATGAAGAGTAATGTTTTTGACGCATCTTGTAAATGTAAGAATTTGATGCATTGCATGAACAGCAACCTCTTGATCCAATGATTTAAATTGAGTCTTGAGAAGCTACTTAACTTGAAACAACTAACAAAGTTTAGGTTTGCCTTTCCAATAGAAGTATTGGTAATTTTTTTTGCCCAACACTAATGGCATGTTTACTTATTAAGAATACGGAATGGAAGTCAATCTCTTGTTTACTTACTTTAAATAATAAACTATATTTTATTATTTAAAATGCTGAGAGTGAGAATGGTGGGTCTCATACCAATTTGGGATTAATGAATTGGATTGGCAATCCCATGTCCCCTCCAAATTGTGACTATCATTCCTGCTATAAATATTAAATTATTATTTTATCCTTAATTCATTTAAAAAATTGTATTAAAAAATAATAATAAACTATATTAATTATTTTTATTAACTTAATGTTAATATAACTATCCTAATTACTATTAACGTTATTAGAGTGAATAAAGAACTTTTTTCTATCATAATATATTATCATGTTTCTATTTTTATATTTTATACTTTACTTATTTTAATTCTTTTTTTTTTTACTCTTCTTAATTTTTTAAAAAAATTAAACAATTTAATTTTTTGCCTTAATATTACAATGATTAGTTTAATTTTGATTATTAGTATGATAATAAATAAAAAAAACATTAATCATTTTTTTAATTTTTGAAAATACAATAAATAAAGGGGTATAGAAGTAAATTTACAACAACTAACTCCGGTTCCTGATCTAAGTAAACGTATGAATGGAATTGATAGTGATTTCGACTCCGATTCCTGGAACCCAAGTAAACAGCATATTTTAATTCCGAATCATAATTCTAAATCTAATCCACTCTGAATTCTACCCACTTCGATTCATACTCACTCCAATTATGCGTAAATAAACATGTCATAAAAGTATTTTTTAAAACCTCAAAACTTTATCCTTGACTAAAAAAAAAAAAAACATATCCATTATTAAATGAACTTGGATAGAACTCATCTTTAAAAACTAGTTTAAGGGGAGAGGGTGTTCAATAATAATTTACATATAAACAACTTTAAAAGCCCAATAATTTGGAAACGTGAGACTAATTCAATTACAATCACCTTCTCTCATGAGCAAATATTTGTCCTGCAATTGAATAGGGGTCCATACCTATCATGGCATGCAAAAATCTAGCTTTGATACCAGATGAGGATTATTAACTGATGCAAAGTAGAGAAAAAATAAGAAGAGAAAAAATGGCTTGCGTTTCATACATTAATGCAACTGCATGCGAAACGTAATTCATTAATCAATCCACACTCTCAGCTATAGAATTAAAAAAGAAAAAAAGAATCTTACAGTGTACGGAACAATACCCTAAGATAGTACTGACAGATCACATTGCATAACTCATTCTTGAAAATTAGTTCAAAGAAAAAGGGTGTCCAATTCACGTATAAACAGTATAATAGATTAATAACTTGATGATATTTGACAAATTCAATTTTTAACAAACGCTATTACAATTAACACCAAGAACGCTTTTTCGGCAAGCAAACAAATCTAAATAACAATGGCGTGTCGGCCGATTAGTCTGCTGAGAGAAATCCAGAGTTTTGGGATATATTTCCAACCTGCGTGCTGTTACCTTTGCCCCTAAAGGGAACGTTATTTTTATTAGAAAACTATCAATACACTAAAAGCAAAGTTGACTTTTGAATGAATTGATTGAGCAGGTCAACAATGAGCGACTGTTGCAGAGATATTTGTCTCCCCGCTGAGTGGTCGGCCAAAAAAAAAAATAACAAAATAACAAAATAACATTAAACATTACATAAGTTATGAGATTTCGTCACCCTTTGTGGACTTGATATTTAACGGTGTTTTCTCAGGAAAACAGCGTAATCGGACAAAAAAGGGGAGCATTTTTTTTTTTTTTTGGTACATATGGATGGTAAGAAGACAAAATGACCTCAACTCAAAATTTTCATTTTAATTTTTGTCTTTTTTTGAAAAATTTTTTGTCTTTTTCTGAAAAAATTTTTTGTCTTTTTTGAAAAGTCAATCAAAATTTTCAACTCAAACATAAAATTTTCAACTGAAACTCATTTACCAAACAGGCCCAATATAAATGCTTTTCTCTCCCCGCCTCCATTTCTGTCTAAAAGAGGGGAGCGATGATGCCTAACTAATGATATCTCTAGTAAATAACACACAACAACTAGTATTAACCAATTAAGATTATTAATTAACAACTTTTTTTTCTTCATGTTCTTCTCTTTTTTTAGTGAAATAATATAATTAGCAATTATTTTTATTTTTTTTATTAAAAAAATCTAATTAAGTTTTAAAAGTTAACATACATATGCATACATAACATAATAAAAATATAGTAAACATATATTGGACGGAGGCGGAACGGGGATACTTCTCCAGTTCCCATCCCACTTTTAATTTGGGGAAAAAAAAAAAAAACTTTGTTCTCATCTCCCAAAAAGAGTAATTAGCCAAAATAGTTACTATTTCAAATGTGACGGTTTTATTCTTTTTTTTTTTTTTACTGAGATAATCTTAAACTTCTATTTTCTTGACTGTTTTAGTCATTTCCATCAAACTTTGTTAAATTTCTAACGAAATCTTATTCAAATGATCATTTTTGTAGTAAAATGACAAAAATACCCTCTAATCTCCCAAAAGTCCCTCGCCCCTCTCTCTCTCCCCTCCCACTCTCCTTTGGTCCCCCCTGCCCGTGACTAGGTTCAGCCCTCACTGGCCTCCCCACAGTGACTAAGTTTGGCCCCTTGCCATCCAGTGACTGGATTCTGCCCCTTGTCCCGGTCCCCCTCCCCCCTCGACCATTGGGTTCGGCCCTTTCCAGCCTCCCGCCCCTTCCCCTCCTGACTGGGTTCGGCCCCCCTCCCCGCAACCAGGGTCGGCTCAAGGGCAAAGGTACTTATAGGCACTTGCCTAAGGCCCTTAAGCCATGCAAGGCCCCCATTTTCTTTACATAATATATATATATATATATATATATATATGTATTAAACTTAAAATTAAGGTCTAGTTCCGTTTTTGTGTCTAACCACTAATTATATATATATATATATAAACCATTGACAAACTTGTAGAATTAGGTTTGAAAATCATGTCACACAGATACATAATTAAAATATGCAGTTGAAAACAAATAAATATCTCTGCATGTTTACGTATGGAATTCTCAAATCTCATACTTTCAAAGCACCTAAATTTGTTACAGAATATTAATAAGATTTATTTACGATAAACTATGTATTGAAAATCTATTGAATAAGTTACATCTTAAAAAACAAAAACTAAGAGATCTAACTAAATTACACATAAGCTTTAATTCTATCTTTTAATGTTTTTGTCAAGTTTTAAACAATTAGTTAATTCTTATTATTAAAAATGAGAATCATATGGTAGGAAGTGAAAAAAAAAAAAAAAAAAAATCCAATCGATAGGTATGTTAACGATTTTGCATATATTTTCATTTTGGTGTGGTTTTGACAAATTTTAAGGTGTGAAAATTTACATTATAAACAAGATATATTTACTGTAGAAAAGGCCTCCTCAATTTTTTTTTTGATTTAGGCCCCTAAAATGCTTGAGCCCGCCTTGCCCACGACTGGGTTTGGCCCCCCCTCCGACTGGTGGGTTTCCCCCCACCCTTTATTGTAGGAAAACCCTAATTTTTCCAAAATTTAGGGGAAAACATTAAGAACTTATCTATTTGACCTTTAAAAATCATGAAGTATGCTCCACACGTGACCAATCCATTAATTTTTTGACGGAAAGGACTGAAATAGCCAAGAAAATAAAAGCTTAGGGTTATCTTGGCCAAAAAAAAAGAAAAAAAGAGCAGGGATCAAACCATCACCTTTAAAAGAGTTCAACGACTATATAGGCCAATTACTCTCCCAAAAAATATCCCCCATTCCCGTTCCTTTAAAATCTAAGCTCTGTAGGAAATATTGTCATCCCTATGCGGATGGAAGTGCATTGCGCCTGCTCGGTCGGAAGAGCAGAGCACATGCTGGGTCACGGGAATGTTTGTGCTCAGACGAGGAAAGATTATTTGTTCGACCAAGTTGCCTTTGAGAGGAGCATATTTGAAGCTTACGGCATAAAGTATAAGTTGGCTTTAAGCACTGTCTTTATTGATTTATGTGTCCATCATAGTCAAAAACTTACCATAAAAGTTCAATTTTTACTTGTAACCGTAGGTGAAGTTGAAGCCAAAGGTAAAAAATAACCGTTAAAAAACACGCTGTTAGTGCAAATTACTTTTTGGGTATTTTTATTAAACACACTAATCTCCAAGCATTAAAAGAGGATCCCCAAGCTCATCTGGTTGTGGGCTTCTTAGTGGTTAAGGTTGAGATGGATGGAAGATTGGTTGGAATGTCATTTTCGACGTGTCCAACATTCAAAGGTCAAGATCCTTTAGAGTTTTGGTCCGTGTTATGGTGGGATTTTTGTGAGGGTGGCGATGTTGTTTTTTTTTTTTGTGATAACGGTGCGGTGTTTTGGTTTACGCGCCGTTGTCTAGGTAGCGCTTCAACCCAATCGCATGTCACTCGGGATCTGTCGCTCTTATTGGTGGCTCTTTCCTTGGTTTGTCTCATCACTGGAGGCTTTGACATCGGTCCTCGGGGTTTTTCTTCGTGTTTCAGTTCATAATAACAACGGTCTTTATGCAAATTTGTGAGCGTGTTTGTTTCGTTTTCTAGTGCAGTATTGAGTTTTCAAAACGGTATATATTTGTTTTTTAGTTGTGTTTTGTGTGATGTCGGTGCTTCGGGTTTCTAGATATCAAAAGATCAAATCTTTTCGACGATTGAAAAGATTTCACTGAAAAAATAATTTATATACTAGATTTTTGTTTACCTATTTGGATATTTAGGCCCCGTTTGGGACATAAGTTTAAATTTAAGGCTTAAATTCAAATTTTTGTCTTTTTCTGAAATTTTTTTTATTTTTTCTGAAAAAGATTTTTATCTTTTCTAAAAAGTTAATAAAAGTTATTATTCAAATTTAAAAATTTCGACTCAAACTCATTTACCAAATGGGAGTTTTAGAACTCGATACACGTTTTTTCACTTGAACATTTCATTCAAATTTACTTATAGAACTGATTATTTATCAAGATCGTAATTTTTTTTTTAATTTTTAGATTGAGGCCTTGCAAGTCAAAATTGGTTTTTGTGGTACCTTAAATTTAAAATATATTACCGCTTGAAAAAAAAAAAAAAGAACTCCCATCAATTTTAAAAGCTATATAAATTTTTTACTTTTTAATTTGATTTTAAGAAAAGTTTTTATATAAGCGATATTAGCATGAAACAGAAGTTGACCCTGTTACAACGCGCTTTTATTTATTTATTTATTTATTTATTTCCAAAGAAAAGTTATTAAAAAAAAAAAAAAAGTCTCTGTTCTAAAAAATAGAATCGGTTCCTTTCAAACCTGAAAAGAAATATATCCATATATAGTATTACATTGTATACAAAAGAGGGTTCGGCTTTTTGATGGCCGTGGAATGAACGCGATTCTAACGCGCTGTGGAAAAGCATGTCAGGACATCCTATGTATCCTACATATAGGAAACCCAAAATCCCACGACCAAAAGTAATCTCAACCGACCATAATCCCGATCCAACGGCCGACAGGGTCCTTCCACGTCTTTCAAATCTCCCCCACGCGCCACTCTGAGGGCGTCCTAATCACCTTCTCCCAAAATCTGCTTCCTTGAGTTGTGGTGCCATTCTCAGCCGAGCGGGGAAGGCAACCCAAAAAAAAAATAAATAAGTAGAGGGAGAAAGGGGAAAGCCCTCCCCAGAAACGTATTTCATAAGCAACGCAGATCTCTATCTGGATGGGAAAGGTTTGATTTTTTGTTCCATTCGCTACAAAATTATGGTATTAATTTGATTTCTTTTGGTTTCTCATTTTCTTCTTCTCCAAAAAAAGAAAAAAAAAAACCGGTGTTTCTAGATTTGATTGTAACGTTTTTTTGTATCTAAATATCCCACTAATTAAAATTAGGAACTGTATTTATAGTCCTTTGTTAGTAAATGTTAGATTATCACTTGGGGACATTTTTTTTTTTGGCTAATTTTAGTTATTAAATCATGGTGGGCAGTTCCAAAGTTGCTAGACAATTAATACCCAGAAGTTGTTTTGTTTCGTTTTTTTTTTTTTTTTTTTTTTTGAAGAGTTTTTAGTTTGTTTTTGGTATGCCTCTGAGTTGTATTGAATAGTTTTTCCCCCCCCTCAAGATAACGCATATTAGTTGTTCCACTTCTTTAAAAAGGATGTGATTGATCTTAATGTTTGATAACAAGTAATTTTTTTTTTAATTTCAAATCCTAATTAAATTTCTGATATGAAGTGGGTATATATATATATATATATTTAAATTCATCCTCTAGATATAACTTTGCATCTAGAAATATATTGGTTTTCCCTTTTCTTTTTCATTTATGAGATGAGCACTCTTGGATTATAGTTCCTTTTCCCTTTGATTATTCATGTGTGTGTGTGTGTGTGTGTGTGTGTGTGGAGATATATCCAAATAATCATTCCCGCCTTGTCTCTTAAACCAAAACATTATCCATCTTCAGTCTTTTGATGATGATTAATGAGATAATTTTCTTTCCTCAAAGAAAAATGTTCTGGTTATTTTGCAGGTTTTGTGAACTTATTTTGAGTGAAAGGTGTATCTTTGTGTCAATTGAATTATAAGGCTGTCGGGTGTATAATAATATTCATTCAAAAATGGAAAATGGACTTTCAAGCTTTTGGGGTCCCGTCACATCCACGGATTGGTGTGAGAAAAACTATGTCTACTCCTCTTATATTGCAGAGCTTTTCAACACCATATCAAACGTTCCATGCATTGTTTTGGCGCTCTTCGGTCTTATAAATGCACTATGGCAGCGGTTTGAGAAGAGGTTTAGCGTCCTCCACATATCTAATATGATACTGGCCATTGGGAGCATGATCTACCATGCCACTTTGCAGCGTAAGTAAGTATCTTCTTCTTCTTCTTCATTTTTTTCGTCTTCTCTCCATTAGCTTCGCTTACTTTTTTCAAATCTGCTAACTGTGAACATAGGCTTTCGATCATGTTACGACAGTTTCTAATTTCTATTTTTGAGGTAATGAATTGATTTGAATCTGAAGGGTGAAAAAGATTTTACTTTCATTATAGTCCCTAGTATAGTAGTAGGGAATTGTTCCAACGACTTTAATAAAGATTTCCATTCTTTTTAACCTTTCTGTATTGTAATTGAAGTCGGAACTGTTTTTAAGATATTTTTAGTTAGCTTCAGAGTAAACTTCGCTTTGTTTAAATAGAAAGATATAAGTCCCATTTCCTCGACATGGAATTGGATGAGGGAGGAGAGAGTGAGAGGAACAGCTAGGCTTTTTTGAAGGTCTTATGTTGATGGTTTTTACTTACGTAAATATTCCCAATCCGAAACCCTTTTTAAGATTCGAAACACTGACCAACTGAGTTAAATTTACTGATTTTTGTTTGACGGTTAACTTAGTTTTCATTCTGTTATAGTGAAATACTTTGAGAAAGTAGAATTTGCTATGATAGAGTGCGAAACAAAATCTGCATATGCATACGTTATCTAGATTGTTGATTTGTGACTGGAAGTGCTCATCCCGAAAAGATTGTGTTCGAATAACTGGTAATGTACAGAAATAGAATGTCATGTCTAGTTCATCCGCCAAGGCAATTTAAAGTTGCCTGCAATTTTCGTTTTGTTTTCAGACAACAGCAAGGTGATGAAACACCTATGGTATGGGAAATGCTCTTGTATATCTATATTCTCTACTCTCCAGATTGGCACTACCGAAGCACAATGCCGACCTTCCTGTTTCTGTATGGTGCTGCGTTCGCTGTTTTCCATTCACTAGTCCGCTTTCAAATCGGCTTCAAGGTACATTACATGATCCTGTGCCTACTTTGCATCCCTCGGATGTACAAATACTACATACACACAAAAGACGTCCACGCAAAGTGGCTTGCAAAGTTGTATCTGGGAACCATATCCATTGGGGGTCTCTGTTGGCTGCTTGATCGTTTGTTCTGCAAGAACATCTCCGGTTGGTTCTTTAACCCGCAGGGTCATGCTTTATGGCACATCTTCATGGGGTTCAATTCGTATTTTGCCAACACATTCTTGATGTTCTGTCGTGCTCAGCAACGGGGATGGAATCCGAAAGTGGTCCACTTCTTGGGATTATTGCCTTACGTGAAGATAGAGAAACCGAAGACCCAGTGAGTGAATTTGCAGCTCTGGGAAAACAAGCTCTTTTTTTTCCTTTCTAGATTCTACTTCTTTCCCACTTAATATTTTGAAAGTAGGGTGTATTGTTTTGGGAGGCCAGGAACAGTAGTCATAATTCTTTGCTTTGTTTTTACTTGATGGGTGTAAAGGATAGTTTTGGGTTGATATGCAGTCATTCTTATGCAGCTATAGAACAAGTGTTTTTGGTCAAGCAAATCAGAAAAAAAGGGGTATTATAATTGTTTTATTTTTCTACCATTTTGTGTACCCTGTTAGTATTGGCAAAGTTTTTTTTTTTTTTTTTTTTTTTTTTTTTTTTTTTTTTTTTTTTTTTTTTTTTTTTTGGTGTTTCAAACACCAATTACAATTAGAGTTGGAATTTTGAGATTTTTCTCTTATTGAAAATGAATAAATGTTCGAAAATATATATTTGATTGAAATGTAAATTGAAAATTTCCAAATGAGCAAGTCTGGAATAGGTAGGGTATTTGAAAAAATAACTCTTTAAACATATTTAAAATCACTATTTTAGAAAAGAATTTTTTTTTTTTTTTTTTTCTGTTGAAAGACGATTTAATTATACATCTAAATGCCATTTCAGAAGCAAACAGAAACGAAATTCATTTCAAAACCAACTTTCCATCGGTCTCAAGACGAAACAAAAAGGGACCTACGAAACAAAGGAACCCTTGGGTTCCACCGAGTGTTCCAGTTCCAAATGCCCCCTAAAGTTCCAACAGGTGTTCCAAATGCCCGCTTAGTTTTTGCACATTCCAAACCGACCCGTCTTTTCTATATATATGCACACACAAATATATAAACAACCCAGACAGAATAGAGACTAGAACTTTTCAAGTTTTTATTTTATTTCACACAGGAGGATTTACTTTTGATTTTAATTAGGTCCTTTTCTTTCCTTGTTATAAAAATTAAAAGAGCAAAAATGAAATTCAGAACCAATCTACAAATGAGCGAGCAAAAAAGAAACCACAAACAAAATACCAAAAAAGGCAAAAAGTTGACATTATAATTGAAGAAAAAAGTAGTTGCAATCAGATCATATTTAGCAGAGAAGGGAAAAGAAATGAACCCTCTGGTTTTTCAAATCTCTCCAAGACTTTCCCAAACAAGCAAGGTCTTTTTTTTTTTCTATCTTTTTTATTTTATTTTATTTGTTTTGACAAGAAAGGTTTTAATAATTTTGTAGAGCAGACGACCCCCAAGATTATTATTCACTTGCGTCGCTTCTGGTCATAATCAATCAAAACAAACTTGTGCCCCACAAAGTACCTTCCAAAACTATTCTGCAGCCTCGTAACGGCCCTCCGTATTTTTCTTCTACCTACAAACCATAACGAGAATGTGAATTTTTCGTAGGACTATATAACTAACTTGGTTCCTGATATCAGTTGTTCTTTCTCTTCATTTGAAAAAATGATTCCATTATGACTAATAAGAGTGTGCCCGATACAAATTATAATGTAGCTTACAGAAACCTTCAAAAGGAGCCAAGGATAATTTACTCGGTTTAACAGGCTACAAATACCCTACCAGATCAAAATTAGGAGCTTGCAAAAGGAGCCTTAAAGGGGTGTTGTATCAACAATAGCTTCTAGTATTCTCTTTTCCAGATCAGATTGATCAATCCAAACGGAACTTTGCCGACGTAACAGCTCGTTCTTCTCTTTCTTGTTTTCTTCTCTGCGTTTTTCTTTCATCCTCCAATTTTCTAGCTTCTCCGCTCTTTCTTTCAACTGAAAAGTTCAAGAAGATGTTAGAGCTGTCACAAATTTTGATGATGGAGGCAACAAATCAGAAACAATAATTGTAAGAAATGACCATCATCTCTTAGCCAAATTATAAAAAAAAAAAAAAAAAAAAAAAAAAAAAAAAAAAAAAAAAAAAAAATTTGCACGAAAAATAAAAGTTTGATTAGGTACGCATTTTATTAGGGGAAAAAACAGAGTTGGTGTCGTGGCATTGCTGAAGTAGAACTTAATACATACAGAGTAAACCTGGAATTGTTTCTCTGATTAAGTTACTAGAATCCTCAAACTATAATGCAAACCAAAATCCTCAAAAGTACGTCAAAGAATCCACTACGAAAACTGTAATTTTGTATCACCTAATTAAACACTTTGAATTATGCAAGCATTGTAAAAACGATATTAGAAGCGACTCTTACAATAACAAAACAATCAACTACGGTCTTGCAATATATTCATTGAGCAGCATCCTAACTGCCTTCCATCTTTTCTGTAAAACCTACTATTTTCTTTTAGAAAAATGCTTGAAGAATGCTCTTCATACCCAGCTCTGTGTGAGTCAAGTACATTCTTCTACATCATTAAAACTCAAATACGACACATCTAATACAGAATATTTACGCATTCTGTACAAACCAACTTGCTTGTATAGCTCTGACCAAGCCTAGACTAAATTTGGGTTGATATTGAAAGCATCATGAAGAAGAATGGGATAAATGTGACTCTAAATTTGAAAATAGGTTGCAACAGTAAACCAATAGCCAATGGATTTCAACTAACCAATGTAAACACCTCAAAGATTTTTAAACAAATGCACCCGCAACTTTTTGTGAGCCGGCAATTAGGACCTTTGTCTTTTTAATTTTGGCATTTGGGACCCTAATTATCATCCGACATCCCACCAAAATTAAAGAGGCCAGGACTAATTACAAATTGCGGAAAATTTAGCGTTTTTTTGGTGGAATTTACCTAAATCTAATTCTTCCAGATATTTCCATGGCAAACCATCAAAGGGTTTTTAGCAGAACTTGTCGGCCTATGACAACTTACCCCCAAATTATAAATGTTGACAATTTCCCTCCTAAACTTTCTAAATTATTGCAATGCACCCCATTTTACTGAACTTCCAAATTGATGAAAGAACTCGCATACACCTCATTTGAGACAGAAAATCTCATATCCGATCAAAAATTCCCAAATCCAATTCAAACACTGAAACAAATCTTTCAAATTTAAATCTAGGGCAATGCAAGAAATCAAAAACTCCCAGAGTGAAATTGTTAAAATTAAAATTCGGGGACAAGTTACCAAAAAGTCGAAAAATTTAGGACGCAACCGTGCTTAAAAATAATCAAAATGACTAAAATTCGAACTTGATTGACATGAAGAAATCAAATGAAATTTCAAAATAATGGAAACCAAAATCATGAGAGAGAGAGAGAGAGAGAGAGAGAGGGCGTACTAGGGTTTGACGCAGCTCCTCCTGGAGACGCTGGCGCTCGTGAGCCCTAACGATGGCGGCCTCGGCCTTCTGCTTCTTCCTCTCCTCGTTCTGGAGCCTGAGGGCCTCCTTGCGGGCTTCGTCCTTGCGAAGCTTCTCGAGCCTCATGAGCTCGACCTCCTTGATGTACTCCTTGCGGACCTCCTTCACCTGCTTGGCGTAGTCCCTGCGGAGCCTGGCCAGCAGCCTCTCGGCCTCCTTAGGGTCCTTCGGAGCCTTCCAGGACCCGAGGAAGGGGTTCGCCTCCAAGTACACGTGGTTCTCGCTGTGGTTGTTGCGATGCGACGCCGGCTTTGCGGCAGCGCTGCTACTACTGGTGGAGTAGGAGGAGAAGAGGCGAAGAGTTCTGGTGATTTGGGGCGTTGCTCGGTGGAGAGAGCGAGAGGACGCCATTGTTGAGTGACCTGAGAGAGAGAGAGAGAAGAGAGTTTGTCTGAGTTTTTTCTTGAGAGTAGGGCTCTTTCCAAGGTTTGGGCCCAAGCCCAAGTACATTCACCCAAGCAAAAAATAAAAATTGTGAAAAACAACTCTTTTTAAATTGACAGTTTTATTTTATTTTATTTTATTTTTTGCCCCATCTTAATGCTTGCTCGGAGTTTTAACCCTCTATTATCTATATTTATCTACTTGGAGGCTAAAAAAATTGAAACTATTATAACTAGAATAATAATGCAAAGAACCTACATCCTCTATTCAATTTTGATGTGTCAAATGGTGTTTAATCAATTATATTTTAACACATTTTAAGATATAAAAAATCAGTTAAAAAGCATTTTAAATTTTTTAAAATGAGATGACATAAAATTATTGATTAGACATTATTTGAGATATCAAAAATTTGACAGAAGATTTGAATCGTAATCTAGATATGTACTTCTTAAAGACAATCCTACAATACCCCAAAAAAAAAAAAAAGGTTTCTTTCAAAAAATTTAAAAAAGAAAATAACAAGCTTTTAAAATATTTAATATTTACAAATAACAGTAACTAATTTATACAATATGTAATCCAATTTACTTCTACTAAGATTATTTACTTAATAATTCACTTTTTATATATTCAAACCGGTTTTTTTTTTTTTTTTTTTTTTTTAATGTAACTAGTTACCATAAGAATGCTATATACCGTAGAAGCGAGTTAGCACATACCCTCCTAACTCACGTCTTTAATTTTGCACTTCTATTATCCAATTTTTTGAGCTTTGATAATTTATCCTCCAAACTTCTAATTTAGCAACTTAGCCCACCAACTTGTTATTCAACTAGTGACGCACAAAACCAAAGGTTATATCAATAATTCAAGAACTAATTTTGGAGGAAAAAAAATAGGAAAGACTAATTCTAAAGATAATAACAAATTGGTACCTTCAGTGAAACTTGTTATTTTTCTGACACCCATAAAATGCTTTTAAGGGCATTCTTGAGATTAAAGAGAGAAATCGGAGACCTCATAAAGGAGATGCCAATTCACAGAAGGATGAGAAACAAAAATTCACCTCTTGATATTAAAAAAAAATAAATTATTATTGGTTCTCTATGTTCCCTCCTGAACTATAAAAAATAAAAAATAAAAATATAGAACTTCTATATTTGGGTCAACAAAACTTTAACAAGATAACTTGGTCGTCAACGAACATTTGTTTGTAGTGGCATAAACACACGCCTGGATCTTATGCAGTAATAACTGGTGCTCTCACGGATGAAAACAGAGCGCATGACATTGGAGAATCGCAACTATTGGGCGAAAGGCGCTTACTCCGAGCATCCAGCAGAAGAAGAAATCCCAGTACGTGCCTTCAGGAGATGACGGAGAATTCTGGTTCGGTAGGCATCACAATAACCAACTGCAGCTTGCGCTGGTGGAGCAGTTTTACTGGATTCTTGAACACTGAGACCCTTGCGACTTTATTTTTCAATAGGACGACATGTGCAATGCTGAAAGCATCGCCTCTATCGACTGCAAAGTGCCACTCTCTGGGAGTTATCATGAGCCAGTTTTTCCTAGGAGATATGGTTGCTTTAACTTCGATGAATTCACTACCGTTTTTGTCCTTCACAACAATGTCATACGGCAGCCCCGTCTCCTTGTGTTCATTTACCCAATCTACAGCCTCCTTGCCAGCTTTCCCAATGAAGTATTTAAAAGCAAGAAGCTCACCTAGTCTCCCAGTCAAGCTTCCTTGTTCGTTGGGCGTACCAATTCTAATCTGATCTCTCTTGTGAAACCAAGATGAACTGGATTTATGTAACCCTGAAACAGATTCTAGACCAACTCGATCAACTTCTCTAGTCATTTCAGGTTCTCTGTTGGAGTCTGGCAAAGCTAAAGCTGTTGACACTCGTAAATCATCTTCAATCGACCAATCATTGTCACTTGAGAGTGGAGCCCCAATATCAGTTTCTTCAATGTTTAGATACTCATCCTCTGTAAAATGAGAGCTGAAGCCGGGCTGCGGCATTGATGCCTGTGTCCGGAAACCATTTGCACAAGCATAATCAAAACCTGGTGCAGTTTTCCAATCCCTAGGAGGCCAGTTTGAAGTGATTGGTGCTCTTCTTTTGTTTGTTGAAGTACTTCGCTCATTCACTGCTCTTGAAGCAAAATCTGTCGGGAGTGTTTCATCGTTCTCTGTCAATGAGGATGCAGATGCAAGGGACCAAACTGTTTCTCCATCTGGAAGCCTTGGAATCTTTTGGCTATTCAAGATGAAGAATTCAGTTTGATCCTCGCTGGAACCTGATTCTGCCATAGTTATGATCATGTGAAGAAAATTTGCCACGTGCAATTCAGGCTTTCCATCAAAAAGTAAACGAGAAAGCTCGATGAACAAGGCATGAGCATCTGAATCTTGGGTTGCGTACAGAGTATTATCCTATAAAAAACAAGGAAAATAAATTATAATATGTGCGAGTCCAAGGCCAATAATCATGGAGCTCAAATAATGATTCCCGAATATGAAACAACTCCAAAAAAACGATTAATCAACTACCGACATGAAAGCTAAATGCGAGTCTTGTAGGTAGACTAATTAAGCCAAAATAAAATTCTGTTTAACATCATGATGCACTTATTTACTATATATGCTAAACAGAGTCAACAGTAACGACACGAGAACGGGCACTCATTAAGAAAGAGAATACTCTCTACTCTTCGAGGATGCATCTTGCGTTTTACAAGAAATGATTTCATATCCTAGCTATGCTGGCAAATGTTAACTACCGTTAAGAATTCCTAATGTGGCCCTTGTTTAGCTATTTATTTATGTTTTACAATTAATTTAATAAGCTCCAATGTGGCTCTAATTTTTCGCCCTCGGGATCTTGCAGTTAAATATGATAAGCGAAGGTTATATAGCCATTTCTCATCTAGATTTATCATTCTTCACTTTCAAGCTCTTCCATAAGCAATAAAACATACATGTATAATGAAGGATTGAAATGGCATACCTGGAGAAGGCAGGTAGACTCGACTCGCTTCTCGGACGACATACCGCAACCCTTTATAACATATCTGTAGAATAACTTTTCAACAACTACTACTTGTAGAGAATTCAGAGTATCAAATCCAGACTGCTTTAGTTGAGAATATTTGTCTGGATGTGCATTACACAAGTAGCGCTGAGCATACGGAAGAGCCCAGTTCACCAATGATGCTTTAAAGCTGGAGTCTGCTACACCATAATATATTGCTTCCCGACTAACAACCTGCATGTTAATGTAGAAAACTTGAGATCAACACACACACGCGCAGACACACATACATGCAAGTAACTGATCGACTACCCTGGTAACTGATGGTGCAAAAAGACCACAGCTGCATATAAATAGACACATTAACAACCTAATGCTGCCTAAACCTAACTAAAATTATGCCTTTCTAATAAGAAAAATTTGTACCAGAACCAATACTCTCACAAAAACCATTAAGATTTCTTCATATTATTCTTACAGTTTTTCAATTGAACCTTTGGCACAAGCTTAAATTTTGGTATTTTAAATCTGGTGCTAACACACGAAGATATAAGAACTTGATATTCCAAACACTGAAGCTAGTAAAATGTGTGCTTTTGTGTAATCAACTTTCTAATGGTGAACCGTTATGTTAATGTCTGACATCACAACAAAACAAAAAGGAAAATAGATGACCCAATTGAATTATTTGAGACCATACGACAATTTTCCTTGCGTTCCATCGTTTAGGACATATCATCCACTTCTTCGTACGAGTGGTGCAATAAATGAGAAACAAAAGAAAATATAGTAGTACAATTGCAAATAATATCTACAGCTGAGTGCAGCAATATCTCAATGTATAGGGAACAAGGACATGACCAAAAAGGATCTTACCTCTGAAAGAGCAGGTATCCCTAAAGTTCTCATGAGAACGGACACCTTTGTCTGAAGTGTCTCTTTTTCATCCTTGCTCAGTTTCCCAAAGAACAAAAACTCGATCCCATCCACATGCTTAAAATGCTTTTTTAACTTCTTATCATCACACCAGCACACGATACCAAAGGAACGGTGTAGAGAAACCCACTTATCTTGCACAGTAGGAAGCACTGTAAATTCCGCTTTTTTAAGAGATTTTTTCAGGTAAACAACATCCTGTGGACCTAATCCTGATTTCAGTCCATCAGTCCACTTCAAAAGAACTTGAAAAACCTGAGACATGGGAAAAGTTAGATTGCAGCACAACCTCCATTAACTGGCAGAGAATATTGCGTCATAGTTTCAATTGCTTACTGCCTTAGCGGCTTGTGAAGGCAAAGTGACTCTGGATAACTGCCGCAAAATCTGGAGGTACGCAGGGAGAGGAGGGTTCTCATGCACTCCGCACAAATCAATAAAGAATTCACGAAGGGCAGGGTAGATGTTGTATAACGTCTTGTTCAAAGGAGCGAGAGCCACACTTGTTGAGCTGTCCTGAGGATGCGTCTCTTTCATTTGGTCCATAGCACCAGTTGAATCACACCAATATACTTCATTAAGTGACAAAAATATACCAGATACCAAATCCTCATGCCTTGAAGGAGATGTGTATGGCACAAAAATGAATGGTTCAGAACGGAATTCCTCTGCCAATTTCTTTGAAGCAGCCACTTCATTCCAGATAAATGTGTACAATTTGGACATTTGCGTTATGCTGGCATGCAAAAGAGATCAAGAGTTCTATTAAACGTTAAACTAACAAATAAATTACCAACATCCAACTATATCAACACCAACTTTATACTTGTATCAAATAGCTAAAGAAAGCCAAGCTTTGATTCCGAATAAGGGTTACAGTGACAAATCCTTTAGACGGCATCCTTTTAACAACATGAAAAGCATATCCAAGCAACACTTGAATTACTGAAGATGATGAAAGAGAGCAATACCTGGCCATGAATGGGGTCTTACATCTCCACAATTTTAGCATTTCGAAAACGTCAATCAAGGTAACCTTAGTTCTAAACCCAATCTCACTAACTAACTTCTCATTTTTCACCTGTTTCAAAAAGAAAACACATGACAATGGATCAACAAATTAGCACTACTGGACACAAGAAAGGCCCCCCAACTTTCATACTTTTAAGCTTTTCGAAAAGAAAAATAAAATCACAAGTCATTTTGAAATTATTTGGCAGACAAAAAAAAAATGTTTTGTAAATTTGTAACAAGGAACCATTACAAAAAAAAAAATAATAATAATAATAAATAAATAAATATAAAATAAAATCTTAACAGTGGTTAAGTTCATCAAATGGCAAAGAATAAGAGAAGAATTCAAAACTACAAAGGGTATGCTAAAAAAATAGCATAGAATAAGAGAAGAGTTCAAAACTACAAAGGGTATGCTAAAAAAGTTGAGGAACACCAATTTGGTATAGGGTTATGCATGCTAAACTAACCTTTGGCACAGCATATGGAGCAGACATGCCAAGAACTAAACGCACTGCATCACAGTCATGATACAAGTCTTTGGGATAGTGAAGTACATCATCCATGGTTGACGCAACCCACTGCACATCAGTTATGGTGCTTATAAATGAAGATTTGAAAGGCTTACTACCCACAATGGATTCAGAAGTACAGGAACCAGTTGCTTTGTCACTAAAGCAAGAATCCCATAATTTGTCAAGAACCTCTAAGAGGTATTCACAACTTTTTCTATTTCCAGCCGTGGACAACCCAGACAACATATCAACCAACTCAGTAGATTCCCAATCTTTGACTATTGATCCAAGAGATATCGAGTCACCCTCCAACATTAAACTTTTAAATAGAGCTCGAGATAAATCTGCCGCAGTCTTCTCAACCTGGACTACTTTTACAAAATCTGTAATCCCAAGTCCCTGGAAAAATTCCCTCCATATTGTTTGTCCAGATGGGAGTTCTTTGGTCATTGGATGCTTCAAATAGGAGATGTCCACCTCATGCCATTTCATATCCACAGAATCAATCAACTTACTTACGTTAACAGGATTTCCAAACTCTTTACTAAAATGAATCGATACTTCGGCAGGTCGTTTAAAGCCATTATTTGTTAAAATGTGAGCTTTACTTCGTAGTTCTGACATTATGAACTCCCTCTCAACATGGCAATCGGAACAGCTCGAACATAAGTGGGACATAACAAAGCAAACATATTCTGTCATCAATTTCTTTTTCTTCTCTGCAATACTTTCATCGGATAACGCTGGAAGGATATGCAACTTGATAATTTCATGTGCAGACAATTTTTGGACACCAACTTTGCAAAGCATGATGGTGAGTTTGTCGGACAATGTCAAATCAGTATGTGAGCCATCAACAGATGATGTAGACAGGAGGTCAGGACTTACAATTCGAAGTTTGGAGTATAGCTTTGGAAAAGATTCGATTCGATGCTCACCATAAAAACCAGAGCTTAAGGTGTCAAAGTGTAGCCAAATTGTACCCTCCTCTACTGCTGTGAATGTGCCATTTGAGAGGGGAATAAACGGGATACTCCGAAGGTTATTTATGACATCTGATCCTACTTCAGACTCTAATGCAGTTCTCCCAGAGAAATGCACTAACATTTTGTAAAGCTCAATTAGACATGAGGACAACCAGCTGAAGCCCATTGACATGAGGCCACTTTCCGAGCGACATAAGGATGACAAAATTTGAACAATAATTTTTGGTCCATACTCCTCAACACCCAGAGCCCTAGCAAGCGCATCAGATAGAACTATCTGTCTATCCAAGAAACCAAGGCCAAGGTGTTCGTGAAGTAAAGCATCAGAAAGAATGGAACGAGCCCGCTCGTTCCAGCCCCGTAGCACCTTGCAAGGAGGAACCCATTGACTATCATGTCCTTCCAAAAGTAAGCAATTTGACATGCGTAATTTAGAAATGATCAATCGAGGAAGACTGGAAAAGAAACCATGCACTTCCCCAACAAGTGGAACAAAACTCATAAAAGCTGATACAGCTTTTCCTGGATTATCTTTAAAGCATGGAAGAGCACAGAAAGATCTTTCTGCTTTGACAATCAAACCTGGAAACTCCGACAGCAGCCACTGGTTCCATGGACTACTCCCATCCACTTCCTCTCTAGATGAAGGAAGAACAAAATTTCCCTGAAGAATAAACTTTAGGCCATATGTTCTTAGAGGAAGGAATGCAAATACAGGCTGTTGGCTCAGATGTGGACTATAACCACCATTAGCCGATTCCTGCAGTGTAAATGCCACAGAAATTTCTGTTGTTTGTACATCAGGACGTATAAAATCAGACCGTAATTTCTCTGACACAACAAACCATGTCATTTTCTCTTTTCCATGTGAGACATTAATGATACCATCCCCCACGACTTCTTTCCTCATGACGATGAGTGAATCTTCAAGCAAGTTTCTAAACATGATACACCGTAGGCGGTGAAGAAAGAGTAACAAAGATGGATGGAGATCCGAAAACATTGCCATAATACTTTTCATAACATTTCCTTCGGATGGTCTCGATCTAAAAGGAAGCACAATGCTAGTGTTCCAAGGGTTAACATCTAACTGATCAATGCCACTAGATGACAGCCTACTGAACAGAGCAAGGTCGCAAGGAGGGATAACTGTTGGCAACACAAAACCAATCTGGCCCTCGCTTATGTCAAACTTGACATGGAAGCCATTAGAATGAATCTCCGGAGCATCTGTGATCTGCAAAACACCATTTACAGATTTGTAAGATCTTTTTATTAACATCAAAATACAGTACACTAAGCTTGACATGATAGCCACTGGAATTAGTCCCTTTAGCCAGGAACATCTGAAGAATTAAATCTCATCTATAATTAATAAACTGGAATTAGAAATAATTCCAACAGAACATCGAGAAAGAGATGGTGTATTCCAACGGGACTCGATGATAATAAAATCCAATTGAAATCATACGAGTGAGAAATTCCATTGATATTTAAAACTTTGGAGCAATAAAAAGAGAAGCACTTGCATCTCAATTTACAGTAAAGCCTACATCTATAGGAAACAGATTACAAGGTATTAAACTAAGAGCAGTGAACAATTAAGTAACTGACTTTCTCAGTAGCTTTACGTATGAAAAAGAAAAAGAAAAGTAAGAGGCCTTCAGCAAAAAATAAAAAAATAAAATAAAATAAAGAAGAAGAAGAAGAAGAAGAAGGAAGAAAGGTAAGTGTGTTCTCAACGTACCCGAAATACTGATTTAAAACCAATACCCTTCTGCCCTATATATCCAGCATTAGATCCTTTCTTTGTTGAATTTCCAATGTCACAGAGAGCTCTGATATTCTCAGCAGAGAAACCTCGCTCATTATTCAAAACAACAATACCGGAATCTTGAAGAATAAATGTCAAAGTTGGCTCCACATTTTCAGGGTAGATATTATCATCAGCATTCTGAACCTGAAGCCATAAGGAACCATGAGATGAATATGAAAAATAGCAGTAGAAGACGAGACCAAAAATCCACAGGACAAAAGAAGCAGATAGAAGATTCCCAATATTTTTTGGATATTTTGCATCATAAAGGCATAAAGCAAATCAATTGTTTCAACTGATTATTACTTTGACAGTAAGCAATTTTCCAAAGGAATAAAATAATATTAAGTCCTTACCAGCTCAAGAAGAAAATGTGAGTCCTGGGAATATAACTCCTGTGAAAGACAATGCAATGCTCTCCCTAAGCGAGCATGCTGCTTCTCTAGCATGCCACTCTCAGCATTTGAAAGGCTTGCATCCAGACCGAATTCATCTCTCCTGATAGCCTGGATGACAAGAGCAGCATCATCGTGCTTCTTTTTTTCAGAACGATGCAGAGAGCCACTGCAACCAATTTTATCATCAGAAGCTTCTGGAACATGGGCACGTTTTTTGCTTTTCTTACGTGCCTTGGGAGATGCATCGCTAATCCCTTCAGCAGTGGAAACTTTGTCCAACACATCTTGCTTATGTTTCGAACGTGTCTTTATCTGATATCCATCTGCTTTCAAACATGAAGTGTCAGGTGCTTTCGAGTGTGAAGCGTCAGATGCTTTGAAGCATGAAGAGTCAGATGGGAACAAATCAGTAACATCACTTGAACAAAATGCATGGTAATCATTAATCCACTCAACCACACCAAGAGATAGCCCTACTTCATGAAGCATGAGACGCTGATCCGTTTGGCTGCACTCACGTAAAATGGCTGAAGCAGCATCTTTGATAACCGATTGCATTCCAGAAAGAAGTATATCAGCAGCAAATGCACGAATCTCTGGTGGTAAATGACAGAGACAATCAAGGACAAACTTTGATGTAGCAGACATTGAGATGTCTTGTGATTTGCTACTGGAACTAGCTGAAGTACGTTCTTCATCTCCACACAACACTTTCCCATTGAAAAGAGAACCTCCAGAGCCACTTGATTCCACATTTTCTAGAGAATTCTTCAATATCACTTTAAACGCCTGCTGTGCATGGCATTTTAAAAGGGAAACGGGAACATGTTTTTGTCCCCCAACTACTGAGAACAGAGACAACAACGTCACTGCAGTTTGGTAAGAGGATCCTTGAATTGCAGCTTCTAGAAATGAGTCAACAGTAGCAGAAGGATCTATTCGAACCGCCTTTCCGTCTTTGGTCACCAAACACAACAATTCATCTGTTTTGACCTCTTTCAATAACCATGGCAGAAGAGGACCGAGCGAGGGTGCAAATCTAACATCCCAATGTGACCATAAGTTTAAATCTGACAACATTGGTGCCTTCAGCAAGAGTTCAATTGCATCCTTGGATGTAACAGATTCTGGAATTCTAACATCTTGGTCATTGTCGCTACAATCTGATGATTCTGGAGCATTACTTGTAGAACATAATGTCATAGAGAATATAACAGATTTAGGAATTGAGAAGCTTTTGTCCTTCACTGCCATGCTTAAGAAATCTTTGAAAGAACCATTTGATACAATTTTGAAACTGATAAATGGAAACTGCCTCACAAGAAGCGAAAAAACATCCTTCTTGGTTATGTTTTTATCCTCCCATAAATTATTTGAAGCTTGTGACAGTAAAAGAACCAACTGATGTTGCGTCATGCGAACCTCCAAAGCACTCTTTACACTTACGTCACCAGTTAGGAATTCGCACAGCTCTTGCGGTAGCAGAGAAGAATGTTTTTCTAAAAATAGTGTAAAATCCCCATAGCCAAGGGCTCTGAATTCCTTGACGCGAAATTCTTTTGCCAGCCAATGCTCACAATTGGAAATGTTTCTCAATATGCTAAATCTATTTTCGACAGATGATTTATCAATTCTGAGGACTTCATGATCAGGCTTGAGATATGCTGCTACTTTCTTGACAATATCTTCAGCAGAAACGGCTGAAAAGTTTGGACGCATCATGGTAAGGATACAAGTCTTAAGAGGGAGTGAAATTAAGGTGCAACAAATCTTTTAAAATTAGGTTCTTGAATTTTTGGCCCTCTTAAATAAAAACAGTTGCTCCAGAAAAGGGAAAAAAAAAATAGAGGCAATTCTGTCTAAACAATGAATGGCCTATCATGGTGCTTACAAAGTGCTACCCTTATGACCAAGCCAAGCCCACCTCTAATTTTCTAATTGCATTTGCAGGACAAGAACAGATATAACAAACCACTAAAGCAAAATGTAAAAAACATGATGGCAATAATCCACAATAGTCTATCCATATTCATGTTCAACAAAGATCAACTAAAAAGATACTCACCAAGTGTACGCTCTGCCGTAGGTTCATGAATTACTTTTGAATCCTTTGTACTTGGTTCAACATCTATGCTCTCATACTTGCAATTATCGCTGATAAGTGGCTTAGATACATCGAATTGACTGATGGCTTGGACAGTGTCGTATACGCTGTCCCACATTCCTAATTTGATGGACAAGACCTGTAATACAAAAATTGTACAATAAAAATGGTTAAAGAGAATGCCAGTTGCTAACGTTAATGAATAAATAAGAAGAAATAATTGATCGACTTACAGCAATGTTTAATATTCCAATGAATGGGTAAGATGAATAAATAGATCTCATCCTCTTTAGGAATCGAACTTTATAAAAACGTATCATCCTCTTCAACACCTACAAGTATCAGGAGCTACCTGATTAGAACTGTTTATATGTTGAAATAATCAGAGCAAGAAATAGAGCACCAGGCACAAGTCAACTCTTAAATACCGAACAAGCACCAGGATATATTTCATGCAATAAAAAGTTTATTGAACCATATTACGTTATAAAAAAGACTATTAAACATACCTGACCCACACTAACTCCCCGACATCTCTCCTTCCAGATAGTAATGAACATTCTCAAAGATTCATTGGAAAGTGAAAAATCATCTTCATTAATACTGCCAAAATCATCTTCATTTGTATTGCCATTCTCCACTGTACTATTCTCATTCTCTAGCGGAAGAACATCCAGGCCTATGTCATCTATCTTTCTTAACTTGGCGGGTGCAGAGTAGGCAGAATTTAGCTCTTCATGTCTTCTTTCTTTTTAATTGATCCAATACTCTTATGGTGCTTTTGGCTGCCACTTGATAAAGACATGTGCAGTTTTGTTTCACCTTTCAATCCAAGCCGTGTCATCTCTTCAGTTGCAGAAGGGTAGGGACAACTACTCACTCGGTCAGCACTTTTGACAGATTGTGATGAGAAGTTAACATTGTTGTCTGTAACATAGTCACTATCATCTTCATTTGTATAATCATTGCTACGTTCATCCTCTGAGCTTGATGACTCAAATCTAGTGTGTTTGCCACAAAACCCAGTTTTTTCATCATTAAACGATCCAACACGGTCGGAAATGACTTGAAACCGTACATCTAGTTCCTTTTTCAGCATGGAAAAAAGAGGACGTTTGTTGCCCTTTTTTTTCTTTGGTTTACTTCCATCGTTATGTCTACGTATGTCAGTCTCTTCCAACATCCTGGCCTTCTGGATAATTGAACAGAGTTTCCTATAATCACATTATCACAGTTCTCAAGATATAAGATCAAATATTTCTGTCAATGTCCATAAATAATTACACGAAAAAATTTCACTCTTTCAGGGGACGAGAAAAAATTCATTTGATGCAGCTTATACTGTACCTCAAGAACTGAAGATTATGATATTTAATCTTGAATTTTAAAAATCTCTTGATGGTTTCAGGGAAGAATGGGAACAAATCCCAAGTGCAATGTTTAATTTAATTTTTTCAAATGTACAAATTCAAACGCCCAAGTCAATGAGCCAAATAAAAAAATCACCAAATAATAAAAAAGTTATTCTATAAGCAGGTCTCCAACTTCTAGTGGACAAAAAAGAGGCTGAAACCGGATGGCATCGATATAACAAAAAGAAAAGATTCTGAAGCACGTGTGCATCATGACCAGCAAGATAAACATTACTCCGTTTTCAAAAAATCAACCAAGAAAAAAAAAAAAAAAAAAAGAGTTGGTGGCCAATAAAAGAAATGCGTTGCAATTTATTAAAAAAAAAAAAAAAATTGTCCCAATGGACAAGTCCCAACACTAGGGAAAAAAAAAAGCTCGTTAAAACTTAATTGACCACACAGTTGAACAAAAAGTTAGCAGGTATTTAAAAACATCTTACGAATATTTGGAGACTGGGAAGCAATGAAGTTCCAAGTGGATCAAAACAGAGAGAGAGAGACTCTCCAAAAATTATAGAATAAACAAATTGAAAAGTCAAATTGCTTAAAATTCCTGGGGCAACTAGAAGAGATGTTACTTCACAACTAGTTAATTTAGATCAATAAAAACTAATGAGGTTCCACTTCCACCAAATTTTGCAGTTAATATTGTTCTTCAAGAAAATGTTAAGTACAACACAGATGCCTATTGAAAAGTAGGAGCAGGAAATGTGTTGCATACCTGAAGTTCTGAATTCGTATGCCAAGCTTTTCCTTGCCAGCAACTGAATGCTTCTCAACAATGAAATCCAAAAATTCTTCGACTTTAACATCTTTTACATTAATCTTTTTATTGCAACAGATACTCCTGAACCTAGAAAGTAAATCTATGATCTCTTGCGTCGTTATTTTCAAAACCTCAGTCGTATTGAGATTCACCGAGAAATAATGCATAACAAGTGGGTGTCGAACCAACGGACCTAAACCCAGCTCTTCAAACTGCTCAATGCCTTCATTCTTGCATATTTCTACTCCCAACTCATACAATGAAGTCACTCTCCGCACAGCAACAAAGCAATGGATAAACGCATTTATCTAATAACAGTACCAATGGAAAATAAGTTAAAGTGGGTTTTAAAAAATTTACTTTTCAATAAAGAACTTTTCCAGAATATCATATTTCGTTCTACCGATTGCAGCTAAAAGAAAGTAAGAAAGAGTAACAAGTTTTGTGTTTCTTTTCTGTTTGCATGACAAGAAAAATTTAAGACATTTATCAAAAAGGAAGAAAGGAGCACATGTTGCATCCCTTCTTATAAACCAAGGAACAAAATGTTGACAATTTCATTAATAATTTCTCAATAATATCTGACATTAACGACCCTAGATACGAATACGATTGGTATATTTTTGCTGATGTAGCCAAGAAATATCGTTACTTTCCAGACAATATCCGTGAAGTATTAGTACCGGATATCCGGATAAAAGTCGATATTTCTGTGGAAACATCCATTGTTATCCATGCATTTAAGAAATAAACATTTCAATAACCCAAAAATTCTTTACAAAAAATGAACATTCACGTGCCACTCTGCTAAATATATGTACATAGATATTAACAACAACACTGGTAAGAACGTTTGAATTCAATTATGTACTGTATATATTTGTATTATAACGTACAGTATTGTAAACTTATACAAAAAACAATGAATTAAACCGTTAGTTCACACAACGAGTAGTTCGCCAAAACTCGTTGTACTACATGTGTTCGTTTTATATATACACATATAAAATTAAATTAAGCTAATTTAACTATTAATTAATACGTTTTAGTTCTCTTCAATTTCACTTGAAATTTCCAATCGTTATGCAATATATCTGTTGGTCAAAAATTAGTTGAGAAACCACATTACTTTTCCTTCGGTGACTATAAGACTGTTGAGCGACGGGACTTGCTGCATAGGGAACCCCAACGAGCTCCACGAATCGATCTGGACGGCGAGGAGCGCCGCCTGTGAGACCTTCCACGCCGAGACGCTCTCTCCGGCGGCGAGAAGGTCGGCGCGGGCCTTCGCCACGGCCTGATCGACCTTCTCAACCGTAGTTTCCCGGCCCTGCGAATGCGCTGCCGGAGCCGAAAACTGCTGCTGCTGCGGCGGCGGCAGCGGAGGCGGGGACTGGTGGTGGTGGTGGTGGTGGTGGTAGGGGAAGCTAGGGTTTGGGTTTGGGGAGAAAAAGCTAGGATTTTGAATTGAGAAATTGGAAGGATAATTGGGGAATGGTTGTTGCCAGGGTTGGGGAGGTGGTGGCGGGAAGGCCGGCGGGGAGTGGAGATAACGGTTTTGGAAGTGGTAATTGGGGATTTGGGATTGGGATGACGATGGCTGAGGCAGGGGAGCTTGGGGCTGTGGCCACCTCCAGTGGCTTGAGCTGGGTTGGTGTCCGTCCATGGCGGGCGGAGAGAGAGAGAGAAGAGGGAAACTGAATGAAGGTGACAAATCGAAGAAGTAGGGTTACCTGTATTGTAGGACAAATTTCACGTTTTACCCCAAAATTTTTAGTCTTGTCACAAAAAGTCACCTATTCTTTAATAGGTAACAATATCCACCCTAAATTTTAAAATATTTACAAATTTTCTCATTCAATTTGTTTTGTTGAGGGAAATTAAAGATAAATTTCCCATCTCCCTTAAACTTTGTAGCTTGTAATAAACTCTGAAATATCAATAAATTGTTTTATTCTCTTAATTTATTTAGGAAATTGTCATTTGTCAACGTAAGAAATCAAACCTAAACTATATTGGTACAAAATAATAAGGGTATTTAGCACTGATCTCCTTAGCAATCTTATCATTTTATGATAATTTACCTTCTAAATTTTTAATTTTGATAATTTATATTCTGAACTTACTAAATTATAGTAATGTACTCATATTAATTAATTTTCTGTTAAATTAATTATGAAAAACCTAAGTATACCTCATGTGAAAACCACTGGACTCCGTTTTCAATTAAAAATTTTCAAATGTAATACAAATCATAATAGAAATCTTCTAACATCAAATCTTTAATTTAGTGTAAAATTAAGGATAAATTTTATTTTTCCACCGAACTTTAGGTCTTATAGCAAAATGCCCTTAAATTTTGATTTGTAACATTTATTCCCCCAAATTTTAGAAAGTTTGCAAAATTGCCCTTTTATTAATTTAAAAAAGGAAAATGACAGGTGTTGCTCATTCATGGTTGATATTGAGATATGAATGTGCAATTACTAAATTACCCTTGAAATTAAATTATTAATATAAATGCCCTTAAAAAATATTTTAAAAATATTTAGATAATTTCAAAAATTAAAGTATTAAATTAATTTTGTTTAGAAACTGAGCCCTTATTTGGCTCACCAATTTGAACTCAAATTTTTGAGTTCAAACTCAACTAAAGTTGTTTGGAAATGGAGTTTGGTTCCTACTTACCTTTGAACCGTTGCACAATAAACCAATCTTGGTTTACTATGCATACCAATCCAAGGCAAACTGTCCTTGGTGAATTCGCAAACTGTTCCCAACTGCCCGACTTCTCCCTCCCTCATCGCCCATCGCTGCTTCCCTATTGCTCGGTTGACTATCCTTCTTCTTTCCCATGTGATGCTTCGATCTTTGATCCTCTGTCTCTGCGGAGCCTCTGTGTTCTGGGTATTGGAATCGAATATATTCAATTCCCTATGACTTGCAGTTTGCAGTAGCCATTTCCCGATACTATTATACATATGTAAGACCTATTCTTCAACCCTAAGTACGTCTCCATCTCTTCCCTTGGGTGGATTCCAGACTCTTGAATGTTGTCGAGGCCGAGAATCTGTCACATTTTCTAATTCCCAAATTCCCTAGTTTTGTTTTTAGAGTTTCTCTGCTTTGGGCTTCTATTCGAAACCAATCGAGGAACTTGCGACACCGCTGGGTCTATTCAACGAACTCTTGGCTTAGGTACTATCAGTGGCAAATGCAACACTGACTGGGGTCCATGAAGCAAACTCGAACAAAAGGTTTCATTACCCACTATTTCTGAGTTCGAAAATCATCTCACCGAGCCATTGTTTCCTATCCTAATCCGCCGTCATCCACTGTGTACTCCTCCTCCGGCTCGAACTCGGTAACCCTAGTATACTTTCTTAACCTTTTAACTCAGTGATTCATTGTCAAATGTTTTGAGTGTATTGAAGACCGGCTTTTGTGTGGAATTTGTGGTAAATTTGTTTCGATGCTTAAACTCGAATTTGTGTTGATTTTAGATGCTTAAATCAGTTATTTGACATTGTTTTGGGTTATTTTATCATTGTTCAACCATTTTTTAGTCTTTTTCTGGGTGAGTTGCAATGTAATTCATCTAGTGGCTTATTTTTTGTGTATTTCAGATATTGTTAATGCAGGTTTGGGTCAATTTTTTGTGGTTTAAGACCTAAATCAGGTCTTTGGTGGTTTTTTGTGCATTTTTGAGATTATTAATGCATGTTTGGGTCAAGAAATCAGTTTTAAGACCTAAATCAGGTCTTAGGTGGTTTCTTTGTGTATTTTTGAGATTGTAAATGCAGGTTTGGGTCAAGTGTTTGTAGTTTAAGACCTAAATCAGGTCTTGGGTATTTTTTGTGCGTTTTTGAGATTGTTAATGTATGTTTGGGTCAAGAAATCAGTTTTAAGACCTAAATCAGGTCTTGAGTGGTTTTTTGTGCATTTTTGAGATTGTAAATGCAGATTTGGGTCAATTTTTTGTGGTTTAAGACCTAAATCAGGTCTTGGGCGGTTTTTTGTGCATTTTTGAGATTGTAAATGCAAGTTTGGGTCAAGTTTTTGTGGTTTAAGACCTAAATTATGTCTTAGGTGGTTTTTTGTGCATTTTTGAGATTGTTAATACATGTTTGGGTTAAAAAATTAGTTTTAAGACCTAAATCAGGTCTTGGGTGGTTTTTTGTGCTTTGTTGAGATTATAAATGCAGGTTTGGGTCAAGTTTTTGTGGTTTAAGACCTAAATCAGATCTTGGGTAACTTTTTGTGTGTTTTTGAGATTGTTAATGCATGTTTTGGTCAAGAAATCAGTTTTAAGACCTAAATCAGGTCTTGGGTGGTTTTTGTGGCAATTTGATATTGTTAAGGCATGTTTGGGTTAATTTTGGATGATTTAAAACCTGATTTAGGTATTGGCTGTTTTTGGTGGCTATTTCACATAGTCAAACTGGTTTTGTGTCATTCTTGGGTGACTTGCAGTCTTATTCCGGTATTGGCTTTTGTTTTCAGGTTTCGAACCATATTTTTATGATTTTTGTAGGTCTTTATGTGCACTTTACCCATCCGTTTGGCTATGATGTAAAAAGCCCATTATCATATATTGTAATTTTATCTAATTGGTGAGTCAATAATACCATATATATTTTCAGATACCGGTTTGTATCTATGGTAGCTGACATTGTATCGGGTCATTGACATGTTTCAGATGAAATATGTTAATCAATTAATACTGAGCCAATTTCTTCTCCTTATCGTACACGTTTAAGATGTATTTTTCTATTTTTGGTTTTCGGTTTATTAAGGAAATGCCTCGCAAAGTTTTGGATGAGACGTATGTTTGGGATAACGTGAAAGAAAAAAGATTCCTTGAATAAATGGATGAGTTCTTGTCTTATAGTGGCGGTAAGCATCTCACCATACAAATTCTTGACATATGGGCCACTTAGTTTAACTCAGAATTTGGTGGTATGCATCCTTACGGAGTCACATTGTATCAAAAAAAAAAGGAGAGGATGAATAAAATTTATCAAAGATGGAAGGCGTTGCAAGTACGCACCGGCCTTGGATATAATCCGGTGACAGATAGAGTTATTTGCTCGGATGATACGTGGCAGAGCTTTATCCAAGTAATTGCATTGTCTAATATATACCATGCTGATTCTATTTCTTAACAACGCAATAAGTACACAAAGATGTTCATAATACTTTATTTGCAGTTTACAAGAAGTGCAACCATATCCACCACGAGAGACTTCGCAACAAGAATTTGTATTACAACGTTTTAAAAAAAAATCATGTAGCAGGTGCCTTGGGTTTTGGGTCAGTTATGATCGGAGGTGGCAGTATTCCATCCGTCGACTTTGATTTTTCTATGGACAACTCTAGAACACATCCGGTTTTTAGAAAAGAAAATAACTCCGACCAACAGTGAGCGGCAGGGCAACACGAGAAGAGCGGCCAACGATGTTGGTCCATCCCAGTTTAAGGGAAGTGCTGGTAAGAGGAAACAAAAAGACGCAACGAACGAGATGACTTACTCGGCAATGCAGGAATTATCAATAATTTCCGAAATCGATCGTAATCGGGCACCAGCAGCGATCAATCAAGTCGACAAGATCACTTGCTGATTTGATGAATATTATGAATGAGATGGGTATTCCACAAAATCAACGAACGATTATGTGGCACTACTTCGTTACTCATCCGCAGCTACAGTGTACCTTCCATCATCTTTCCGATGACGATCGAAGGGGCATTATTAACTCCGTTGTCAACTTCCAGTCGCCACAAGCCAATTGAGTTTCATGTTCTTCGTTATTTATTTATTTATTTTTTACGTTCTTTTTATTTAGCCATAACATTGACACTAATATTTTTATTCTTTTTATTGGATTCTGGGTGTTTTATTTAGTTCGTTTATTTTTCAACATTTGGCTAAATTATTGGTTACGTGATTTTACATTACATTATATCAATCATTTCCTATTTATATTACGTTATGTTTTGTACTGTTTGTGGATAATTAAATAATTATATATCGAATTCAAAACGATAGGGGATGAATATTAAAATGGTATTGGGACCAATTAAACTTGTTTTGGGAACAATTGATCTATTACAGGTAAACAACCAAATTTAGATCTGATCACGTCATTCTCAATATGAACAAGTCCGGTTCCGCATTTGAACATGAAGAGGACGACCAATCCTCAGAAAATGACCAATGCGACGATGATGGTTTGCTTGTGATGGCAGTCGTTGCCGTGACTGCTAGTAGACATAACAAATGAAGAGCTCTACAACCAATGCAGAATTCAAGACTAATTGGTAGTTAGCGGGTGAAAGAGATATTAAATGGACATGAAGAAATCATTCAAGATTTGATAAGAATGAAATTAGATACATTCAGAGCACTAAGTGACATATTAGGTAGTAGGAAATTATTGAGGCTAACACGTTACATGAACGTCCACAAGCAGCAGTTCATTTTTTTATCGATTTGTGCATAAGGCGCAACGAATAAGCACATATCGTATTTGTTCCAGCATTCTAAAGAGACAACTTCACGTTGGTTCTTTAAAGTGTTGACAGCTATTTGTACTCTAAAAGACAAATTCATCATGCCACCCGACTATACAGAGGTTCAACCTATCATTACGGAGCATTCCTATAAATATAGGCCATTGTTTGATATACATTATTGATATCTTCACATAGTATAATCATATTTATGAATTACAAAAAAATTTCCGATCCCAAAATTTTTGATTCAACATGTGTAATAAATGTTGATAGCATAATAAACATTCTACTTCTTCATACAGGATTGTATTGGCACTATAGATGGAACACACATATCATGTGTGCTACAGGAGGAAAATTATGAAGTTTGGATTAATCGAAAAGGTGTACATTCACAGAATGTACTAGCCACCTGTTCGTTCAATATGAAATTTACGTATATATTGGCTGTCTACGAGAGATCTTGTTATGATGCTAGAATGTTGGAAGAGGCAATAGTATTTCATGGTTTCCCAATACCGTCACCTGGTAAGATCATCCGTCACATGATAGGACTATTCATAAATAAACCGTAATTAGTAAATATTGGATTGGTGTTCATAATGCGATGTTTAATTTGTAAGAAAATTTTACTTGGCTGATTCGGGATATGTGAATAAAAATTGTTTCCTTATTCCATTTCGACGGGAGATGTATCATTTACCTGAATATCGAAAATGTCGTGGCAGACTCGACACCCGAAGGGAAGTATTTAATTACACGCACTCATCTCTGCGGAATTACATTGAGCAGACTTTTTGTGTATGAAATGCCAAATTTAAAATACTGAAAGACATCAACAATTATCCCATGGAAAAATAAGTCATGATTCTAGTGGCTTGTGTGATCGTTCATAATTTCATAAGGATGATACAGGTTGGAGATTCTATTTTGAAAGAGTACTTAGCAGATGGTGTGCCAGTAGGTGAACATATTGATGTTAACGTGGATGTCGAGTTGCCCGACTGGGCCGATGATGCAGGTCCAATTATTAGAAGCCAACAAGATAAATCGACACAAGGCTCAATGAATCAAATGAGAGAAGTTTTGGCCGATGAAATGTAGGAGAAATATCAACGATTTCCATGGTATCAATCCACTTGAAATTGATGCTTGAGTTATATTTATAAAACTAATTAGCAATTGACATTATTCTTGTTGTATGTTATGGTGATGTAAAAAATATTGTAAAAATTTTGAGGTATGCTGGTGATGAATTAAATTTATTTTTAGTGATATTTGTTTTTTTTCCATTTTTCAATTCACAACCTACAATGACATGTAAGCCTCCGTTTGGTCAGTTTGTTGGAAATTAAATTTTTAAGTTTGAGTTTGTTGACTTTTTAAAAGTTCGTTATAATTTTTTTCTAGTTAATTCAGATAAAAACGAAAATTGAGATAAAAAATGTGAGTTTAAGATGTAAACATATAAGAAAAAAACAAAGAAACTAATATGAAAAATTGTAACTTGAAACATAAGTTACAAACACAGATATTTTCAAGTTAAACTTTTTAACTCAAATTTTTTACATCCAAATACTCAACTCAAATTAAACTTTTTAACTCAAATTTTTTACATTTAAAAATTCCCAACTCAAGTTAAATTTTTCAACTCACTTTTTACTAAATGCACAACTCTAACTCTCAATTTCACTTATCTTCAACTCAACTTAAAATTTTAACTCAAGCTGTTTTGTCCAACGGGGACTGAATGATTAAACTTTTTTCCTTAAAAAAAATTAATAATAAATAAGAAGAAGAAGAAAGATTAAACTTTTTCTTTTTCGAATTCTTTTTTAGTATTTTCTTTTTAGAGTTACCATTTTAGCAATAAAAATCGTTAAAAACTAGTTGAAAAAAAATTATTTAAAAAAAAAAAAACCTCTATTCATTATTCTTTCTCACCAAGATGCAGTAGCTAGTAGGCATATAAATCCTCTCTCTCCCTCTTCTTGCTCTCTCAAAAACCAATATATCACAAAGGGAAAATCTTAAGCATTGTAGAGGCCAATCTTTCAGGGGAGGGAGTGAGCAATTTGGTCCCACTTGGTGGATCTAGTCAGAGGTGGGGAACACTTCATCGTGCAAGGGGAGATCTCGCTGGTTGTGTAGTATTTTACAGTGGTGGATCTCGCCGGGACGAAGCGATCGTTCGGCAAGCGTAGGAAGAGGATGGAAATGACTGGGCAAGGGAGATCTTGGTTGTGCGATGTCGAAGGAGTTGGATTTGTGGCGTGGATTATGGCCAGGAGGGTGGACGGACAATGGATTTGGGGATTTTCTTTCCTTTTTCGACATGATTTTTTCGAAAATAACCTAAATCTGCCCAAATTGATTGAATTTACCAAAATACCCTCAATTTTTTGAACAAGTGCACTCATGTGCATTTTTCCGTCCATAACTCAAGAGAACGGGGAATTTTGCAAACTTTCGAAAGTTCGGGAGAAATAAATGTTACAAATCAAATTTGAAAGGCATTTTGTTATAAGATCAAAAGTTTGGGGGGAATGAAATTTGTCCTAATTATTATTATATATAACTAAAGGAGTTCATAATTCACTGTTTAGTAAATAGTGATTTTTTTGTTTTATTTTCAGTAATAGTGTTTTTTTTTTTTTTTGCTACGGTTGTTATTGTTGTTGTTGTTTTTTCCCCCGTTACTTTTGTTGTTTTGCTTTACTATTATTGAGTATTGTTTTTTTTTTTTAAACTTTTACTACTTTGCTACAGTTGTTTTTTTTTTTAATTTTAATTTTTGCTGTTTTGCTACAGTAAAAGGATGTAATATTTCACTGTTTAATAAACAATGATTTTTGTTTTTTTTTTTAATTTATGTTGCTTTTGCTGTACAATTTTTTTTCTACAGTAATGCACAGTAGTTGCTTTTTCTACATTAAACTACCGATTTTATCCCTATCCTGTGTGCTGATTTTGGCTTATATATAGTGGAAAGATGATTTTGTCCTTATATATTTTACTGTTTTGTCTACAGTACAGAGACTTTTTTGCCCTCTGATTTAGTTGGTTTTCCTTAATTTACAATGAGTTGATATTTTTATCCATATTATGCAGAAATTGTTGGCTGTCCACACAGTATAATTACCGTTTTACGTCTCTTTTTTAGTTCCTTTTCTTTTTCTTATAGTGTGTTGCCGGTTTTACCCATATTTAGAGTTTGTTTTATTTTTTAATATTATTTTTGCCTTTTTTTACACTAAATTTTAAATATTAGATTCTGATCTATGTTGTATTGTGTTTTTACTCACATTGCTTTTTTTTGATTTTTAAACGATTTTTTACTCTAAATTTTTTATCTTTATTCGGATTTTTTTGTGTGTTTTTTTTGTTTCTTTTGTTCTATTTTTTAAAGACCCTCCCTTTTTTTTTAAGGATTTTGTATGTAATTTTTTTCTTTTTTGTTTGTTAGTTTTATATTTTTAAAATTCATTTTCTTTTAAGTTTTTGTATATATATAGCTTGATAAATTTTTTTTTTTTTTTTTTAAAATAGTAAAAAAAAGAATAAAATGAGAATATATTTTATTTTGTTATAATGTTTTTGTTAGGGTTAGTTTTTTCCGGTTCTTTTGAGTTTAAATATTTTTGTTCTTTTTTTTCTGCTTTATTTTTGTTTTAATTTTTTCTTTAAATGAGTATAACTACATAAAATTTTTTTTTCTTTTTTGCTTTTGTTTTCATTTTTATTATTGTTAGTACTATTGTCATTTTTATTTTACATCTTTACTGTTGAGAGAGATTTTGAGAAGAATTATACTTATTATAATTATAATATTTATCTTAACCAACTGTTTTTATCATATAATACTCAGTTTATTTATTTATTTTTTCTTCCTTCCTCGTGCAATGCACGGGTATCAAACTCGTATTAACTAAAATAGACATATTGCAACAAATAATTTAAAAATTTAGGAGATAAATTATCAAAATTAAAAATTTAATGGGTAAGTTGCTGAAGAATAATAAGCTTAGGACACATCAGTACTAAATACCCAAAATAATAAGAACAATGCTAGGAAACATTTTAACATTACTCATTAATAAAGAGTGGATCTTATAATATGGAGTCTATCAGTAGTTCAATTTTTTTTTATTAGTGTGATGTTGAATATTACTAATGATTTATAGTATTTTCAAATAATAAAGCTCAATTATAAAGATTTAGAACAATATTAGCATTAAAAGAAATATTAGTCATATTTTATCAATAAAGAAAGTCATATTTGTTAATAAATTAAAAGAATTAGTTTTTTTTTTTCATTAAAAAGAAAAAAAAAACCTCTGTTCTCTGATTTTTT
>CM046382.1:13017349-13076349 GCA_025413485.1 Ficus microcarpa | reverse complement strand
AGTAATATTTAAAGCATTATGAGAATGATCAATCAGTCTAAAGCCAATAATTCTTTTTTGTAATTGCCACTGGGGATCTAAATAATGTGAAACTACACTAATATAATCTTGATTTGACCTAGCAGCCCAAATATCAGATGTTAATGCAATACAAAATGTGTTTGTATTCATATAAGATATTAATGCAGTGTGTTTTTTACTATAATAAGATATAATATTACTCCTAATAGTTTTTCTAGTAACGGCTTTAAATTGTGGACAAAAAGATCTTTTAATATGCTCTTCATAAAAAGTATTTTCACCAAAACTAATAGGTAAATCTGTAGAGGCAATTAAACGAGCTAGAAATTCTCTAGCTATCATGGGATCATAAGAAAACATAACTACCGAGCCATCGAAGTTGAATTTTAGAGTGCTTTGTGTCGGCTCCCTTCCTTTGACATGTTTCTCAGCACATCTTTCACCATAGGTTAGTAAGTGGCGAGTCTTACCGGAAGAGTTAGCAGTCAAAGTTTTTTTTACAAAACTTACATTTTGCTACTCTTGTTTGTTTTTTTTGGCCGTCGGGGCTGATCTCCTCATGCTACATAACATCAAAGAATTGCCAAGCACGTGAAGTGGGTTTAGCAGTACCTTTTTGCTTTTTTGGTGGGCAACTGATGCTTCCCGAACTACTTCTTGATGGTACCAACATTGGACTTGGTGGTATTGGAGTATTGAAACTCCTACGTCTAATCTCGCGGACATTGTCACCAGCCTCTATACGGGAAATTTCCACTTCTTCGATGTCGCGGTCATCCATTCCGTAGTAGTCCTCATCAAGATCAAAAAATGGTTGTTGAACATTTGGATTTGGATCCATTTTTGATTTTTTTTTTTTGTAGGAAAGTAAATATTAGAAATTTAAAATTTAGAAATAATGAGAATGAGAATATGAGTTATTAAAAAAAAGTAAAGAAATAATGGGAATGTTGTTATCTAGGTTATGATAATATGATTTATAAAATAATGAGGATGATAAAAATAATGAAAATATGAGGATTGATGAATGAGGAGAAAAGAATGATTGAAATGAGGAGGATTGAGAAATGAGGAGTCTAAGAGATTGAAATGAGGATTGAGGAGAGAAGTTGAATGAAGAGAGGTAGGAAAAAATGAAATGGAAGGGGGGTATTTATAGAAATGGGCATTGGGCATGGCAGATGGCATTGGCCGGTTGAATGAAAAAAAAATTTTTTTTGAACCAAACGGCTATAAAAATAGCCGTTGGCCTCCCACGGACCATGGTCGCTGTCAGCTGTCGCTCTCCCTCCCTGTCTCACCTCACGGTCTCCTCACCAGTCATTACTCACCGACTCACCAACGACTATTTTTTTTTTCCCACAATTCCACCACAAAAGGGCCAACGTCTCTTTTTTCTTCACTGGCAGCAAGCACACTGCACCTGCTGCCCGAATTCCCACCATTACACCTGCACGCAGCACGCCCCCTGGCCCCCTGCGCCTGGCAGTGGCACTGTCACTGTCTCAGTGACTCAGTCTCACTGAGACTGTGAGACACTGAGCAAGAGCAAACAAAAAGATACAAAACAAATAGATAAAAAAAAGTCCACCTTTTTTGACTTTTGACTCAAAACTCACTGTGGCAGCAACAAGCAGCCTGCTGCTCCACTTCCTTTCATCCTTTTTCTTTTTTTTTTTTTTTAATATTATAATATAATATTAATAGTTAATATATATAATTTTTTAATAAAAATAAAATATATAAATTAATTTTTAATTTTTATTTTATTATATATATTAAACTTTTTTTTATTTTTTAACGGGCCGGACCGGGCTAAATGTTCGGGCCGGCCCGGCCCGTCGGGCTTGAAAGAAGAGCCCAGCCCGCCCGTTATTATCGGGCCGGGCCGGGCCACCAAGCGGGCCGAAATTACGGGCCACGGGCCGGCCCGTTTGGCCCGGCCCAAATTCCCACCACTAGCTAAAATGGTAACTCTAAAAAGAAAATACTAATAAAGAATTCGAAAAAGAAAAAGTTTAATCTTTCTTCTTCTTCTTATTTATTATTTTTTTTTTTTTAAGGAAAAAAGTTTAATCATTCAGTCCCCGTTGGACAAAACAGCTTGAGTTAAAGTTTTTAAGTTGAGTTGAAGATAAGTGAAGTTGAGAGTTAGAGTTGTGCATTTGGTAAAAAGTGAGTTGAAAAATTTAACTTGAGTTAGGAATTTGGATGTAAAAAATTTGAGTTAAAAAGTTTAATTTGAGTTGAGTATTTGGATGTAAAAAATTTGAGTTAAAAAGTTTAACTTGAAAATATCTGTGTTTGTAAGTTAGGTTTCAAGTTACAATTTTCATATCAGTTTCTTTGTTTTTTTCTTATATGTTTACATCTTAAACTCACATTTTTTATCTCAGTTTTCGTTTTTATCTGAATTAACCAGAAAAAAATTATAACTAACTTTTAAAAAGTCAACTAACTTAAACTTAAAAATTTAATTTCCAACAAACTGACCAAACAGAGGCTTACATGCCATTGTAGGTTGTGAATTGAAAAATAGAAAAAAAAAAAAAAAAACAAATATCACAAAAAATAAATTTAATTCATCACCAGCATACCTCAAAAATTTTACAATATTTTTTACATCACCACAACATACAACAAGAATAATGTCAATTGCTAACTAGTTTTATAAATATAACTCAAGCATCAATTTCAAGTGGATGTATACCATGGAAATCGTTAATATTTCTCCTACATTTTATCGGCCAAAACTTCTCTCCTTTGATTCATTGCGCCTTGTGTCGATTTATCTTGTTGGCTTCTAATAATTGGACCTGCATCATCGACCCAGTCGGGCAACACGACATCCACGTTAACATCAATATGTTCACCTACAAGCACACCATCTGCTAAGTACACTTTCAGACTAGAATCTCCAACCTGTATCATCCTTATGAAATTATGAACGATCACACAAGCCACTAGAATCATGACTTATTTTTCCATGGGATAATTGTTGATGTCTTTCAGTATTTTAAATTTGGCATTTCATACACAAAAAGTCTGCTCAATGTAATTCCGCAGAGATGAGTGCGTGTAATTAAATACTTCCCTTCGGGTGTTGAGTCCGCCACGACATTTTCGATATTCAGGTAAATGATACGTCTCTCGTCGAAATGGAATAAGGAAACAATTTTTATTTGCGTATCCCGAATCAGCCAAGTAAAATTTTCTTACAAATTAAACATCGCATTATGAACACCAATCCAATATTTACTAATTACGGTTTATTTATGAATAGTCCTATAATGTGATGGATGATCTTACCAGGTGACGGTATTGGGAAACCATGGAATACTATTGCCTCTTCCAACATTCTAGCATCAAGACAAGATCCCTCGTAGACGACCAATTTATAAGTAAATTTCATATCGAACGAACAGGTGGCTAGTACATTCTGCGAATGTACACCTTTTCGATTAATCCAAGCTTCATAATTTTCCTCCTGTAGCACACATGGTATGTGTGTTCCATCTATACTACCAATACAATCCTGTATGAAGAAGTAGAATGTTTATTATGCTATCAACATTTATTACACATGTTGAATCAAAAATTTTGGGATCGGAAATTTTTTTATAATTCATAAATATGATTATACTATGTGAAGATATCAATAATGTACATCAAACCATGGCCTATATTTATAGGAATGCTCTGTAATGATAGGTTGAACCTCTGTATAGTCGAGTGGCATGATGAATTTGTCTTTTAGAGTACAAATAGCTGTCAACACTTTAAAGAACCAACGTGAAGTTGTCTCTCTAGAATGTTGGAACAAATACGATATGTGCTTATTCGTTGTGCCTTGTGCACAAATCGATAAAAAAATGAACAGCTGCTCGTGGACGTTCATGTAACGTGTTGGCCTCAATAATTTCCTACTACCTAATATGTCACTTAGTGCTCTGAATGTATCTAATTTCATTCTTATCAAATCTTGAATGATTTCTTCATGTCCATTTAATATATCTTTCACCCGTTAACTACCAATTAGTCTTAAATTCTGCATTGGTTGTAGAGCTCTTCATTTGTTATGTTTACCAGCAGTCACGGCAATGACTGCCATCACAAGCAAACCATCATCGTCGCATTGGTCGTTTTCTGAGGATTGGTCGTCCTCTTCATGTTCAAATGCGGAACCAGATTCGTTCATATTGAGAATGACGTGATCAGATCTAAATTTGGTTGTTTACCTGTAATAGATCAATTGTTCCCAAAACAAGTTTAATTGGTCCAAAAACCATTTTAATATTCATCTCCTATCGTTTTGAATTCGATATATAATTATTTAATTATCCACAAACAGTACAAAACATAACGTAATATAAATAGGAAATGACTGATATAATGTAATGTAAAATCACGTAACCAATAATTTAGCCAAATGTTGAAAAATAAACGAACTAAATAAAACACCCAGAATCCAATAAAAAGAATAAAAATATTAGTGTCAATGTTATGGCTAAATAAAAAGAATGTAAAAAAAAAAAAAATAAATAACCAAGAATATGAAACTCAATTGGCTGGTGGCGACTGGGAGTTGACAACGGAGTTAATAATGCCCCTTCTATTGTCATCAGAAAGATGATGGAAGGTACGCTGTAGCCGCGGATGAGCAACGAAGTAGTGCCACATAATCGTTCGTTGATTTTGTGGAATACCCATCTCGTTCATAATATTCATGCACATCAGCAAGTGATCTTGTCGACTTGATTGATCGCTGCTGGTGCCCGATTACGATCGATTTCGGAAATGATTGACTATTTCCTGCATTACTGAGTAAGTCATCTCGTTCGTTGCGTCTTTTTGTTTCCTCTTACCATCACTTCCCTTAAACTGGGATGGACCAACATCATTGGCCGCTCTTTTTGTGTTGCCCTGCCACCCACCGTTGGTCGGAGTTATTTCCTTTTCTAAAACCGGATGTGTTCTAGAGTTGTCCATAGAAAAATCAAAGTTGACGGATGGAGTACTACCACCTCCGATCATAACTGACCCAAAACCCAAGGCACCTGCTACATGATTTTTTTTTAAAACGTTGTAATACAAATTCTTGTTACGAAATCTCTCGTGGTGGAGATGGTTGTACTCCTTATAAACCTGCAAATAAAGTATTATGAACATCTTTGTGTACTTATTGCGTTGTTAAGAAATAGAATCAGCATGGTATATATTAGATAATGCAATTACTTGGATAAAGCTCTGCCACGTATCATCCAAGCAAATAACTCTATCTGTCACCGGATTATATCCAAGGCCGGTGCGTACTTGCAACGCCTTCCATCCTTGATAAATTTAATTCATCCTCTCCTTTTTTTTTTGATACAATGTGACTCCGTAAGCAGGCATACCACCAAATTCTGAGTTAAACTGAGTGGCCCATATGTCAAGAATTTGTATGGTGGGATGCTTACCGCCACTATAAGATAAGAACTCATCCATTTATTCAAGGAATCTTTTTTCCTTCGTGTTATCCCAAACATACGTCTCACCCAAAACTTTGCGAGGGATTTCCTTAATAAAGCGAAAACCAAAATAGAAAAATATATTTTAAACGTATACGATAAGGAGAAGAAATTGGCTCAGTATTAATTGATTAACATATTTCATCTGAAATATGTCAATGACCCGATACAATATCAACTACCATAGATACAAACCGGTACCTGACAATATATATGGTATCATTGACGCACCAATTAGATAAAATTACAATATATGATAATGGGCTTTTTACATCATAGCCAAACGGATGGGAAAAGTGCACATAAAGACCTACAAAATCATAAAAATATGGTTCGAAACCCGAAAACAGAAGCCAATACCGGAATAAGACTGCAAGTCACCCAAGAATGACACAAAACCAGTTTGACTATGTGAAATAGCCACCAAAAACAGCCAATACCTAAATCAGGTTTTAAATCATCCAAAATTAACCCAAACATGCCTTAACAATGTCAAATTGCCACAAAAACCACCCAATACCTGATTTAGGTTTTAAAACTGATTTCTTGACCAAAACATGCATTAACAATCTCAAAAACACACAAAAAGTTACCCAAGACCTGATTTAGGTCTTAAACCACAAAAACTTGACCCAAACCTGCATTTATAATCTCAACAAAGCACAAAAAACCACCCAAGACCTGATTTAGGTCTTAAAACTGATTTCTTAACCCAAACATGTATTAACAATCTCAAAAATGCACAAAAAACCACCCAAGACCTGATTTAGGTCTTAAACCATAAAAAATTGACCCAAATATGCATTTACAATCTCAAAAATGCACAAAAAACCACCCAAGATCTGATTTAGGTCTTAAACTACAAACACTTGACCTAAATCTGCATTTACAATCTTAAAAATACACAAAAAACCACCTAAGACCTGATTTAGGTCTTAAAACTGATTTCTTGACCCAAACATGCATTAATAATCTCAAAAATGCACAAAAAACCACCAAAGACCTGATTTAGGTCTTAAACCACAAACACTTGACCCAAACCTGTATTTACAATATCAAAAATGCACAAAAAAACCACCCAAGACCTGATTTAGGTCTTAAACCACAAAAAATTGACCCAAATCTGCATTTACAATCTCAAAAATGCACAAAAAACCACCCAAGATCTGATTTAGGTCTTAAAACTGATTTCTTGACCCAAACATGCATTAACAATCTTAAAAACGCACAAAAAATCACCTAAGACCTGATTTAGGTCTTAAACTACGAACACTTGACCCAAACCTACATTTACAATCTCAAAAATACACAAAAAACCACCTAAGACCTGATTTAGGTCATAAAACTAATTTCTTGACCCAAACATGCATTAATAATCTCAAAAATGCACAAAAAACCACCAAAGACCTGATTTAGGTCTTAAATCACAAAAAATTGACCCAAACCTGCATTAACAATCTCTGAAATACACAAAAAAATAAGCCACCAGATGAATTACATTGCAACTCACCCAGAAAAAGACTAAAAAATGGTTGAACAATGATAAAATAACCCAAAACAATGTCAAATAACTGATTTAAGCATCCAAAATCAACAAAAAATCAACACAAATTCGAGTTTAAGCATCGAAACAAATTTACCACAAAATCCACACAAAGCCGGTCTTCAATACACTCAAAACATTTGACAATGAATCACTGAGTTAAAAGGTTAAGAAAGTATACTAGGGTTACCGAGTTCGAGCCGGAGGAGGAGTACACAGTGGATGACGGCGGATTAGGACAGGAAATAATGGCTCGATGAGATGATTTTCGAACTCGGAAATAGTGGGTAATGAGACCTTTTGTTCAAGTTTGCTTCATGGACCCCAGTCAGCGCGGCATTTGCCACTGACAGTACCTAAGCCAAGAGTTCGTTGAATAAACCTAGCGGTGTCGCAAGTTCCCCGACTGGTTTCGAATAGAAGCCCAAAGCAGAGAAACTCTAAAAACAAAATTAGGGAATTTGGGAATTAGAAAATGTGACAGATTCTCGGCCTCGACAACATTCAAGAGTTTGGAATCCACCCAAGGGAAGAGATGGAGACGTACTTAGGGTTGAAGAATAGGTCTTACATATGTATAATAGTATCGGGAAATGGCTACTACAAACTGCAAGTCATAGGGAATTGAATATATTCGATTCCAATACCCAGAACACAGAGGCTCCGCAGAGACAGAGGATCAAAGATCGAAGCAGCACATGGGAAAGAAGAAGGATAGTCAACCGAGCAACAGGGAAGCAGTGATGGGCGATGAGGGATGGAGAAGTTGGGCAGTGGGGAACAGTTTGCGAATTCACCAAGTACAATTTGCCTTGGATTGGTATGCATAGTAAACCAAGATTGGTTTACTGTGCAATGGTTCAAAGGGAAGTAGGAACCAAACTCCATTTCCAAACAACTTTAGTTGAGTTTGAACTCAAAAATTTGAGTTCAAACTGGTGAGCCAAACAAGGGCTCAGTTTCTAAACAAAATTAATTTAATACTTTAATTTTTGAAATTATCTAAATATTTTTAAAATATTTTTTAAGGGCATTTATATTAATAATTTAATTTCAAGGGTAATTTAGTAATTGCACATTCATATCCCAATATCAACCATGAATGAGCAACACCTGTCATTTTCCTTTTTTAAATTAATAAAAGGGCAATTTTGCAAACTTTCTAAAATTTGGGAGAATAAATGTTACAAATCAAAATTCAAGGGCATTTTACTATAAGACCTAAAGTTCGGTGGAAAAATAAAATTTATCCTTAATTTTACACTAAACTAAAGATTTGATGTTAGAAGATTTCTATTATGATTTGTATTACATTTGAAAATTTTTAATTGAAAATGGAGTCCAGTGGTCTTCACATGAGGTATACTTAGGTTTTTCATAATTAATTTAACATAAAATTAATTAATATGAGTACATTATTATAATTTAGTAAGTTCAGAATATAAATTATCAAAATTAAAAATTTAGAGGGTAAATTATCATAAAATGACAAGATTGCTAAGGAGATCATTGCTAAATACCTTTATTATTTTGTACCAATATAGTTTAGGTTTGATTTCTTACGTTGACAAATGACAATTTCCTAAATAAATTAAGAGAATAAAACAATTTATTGATATTTCAGAGTTTATTACAAGGTACAAAGTTTAGGGGAGATGGGAAATTTATCTTTAATTTCCCTCAACAAAACAAATTGAATGAGAAAATTTGTAAATATTTTAAAATTTAGGGTGGATATTGTTACCTATTAAAGAATAGGTGACTTTTTGTGACAAGACTAAAAATTTTGGGGTAAAATGTGAAATTTGTCCTACAAAACCCTACTTCTTCGATTTGTCACCTTCATTCAGTTTCCCTCCTCTCTCTCTCTCCGCCCGCCATGGACGGACACCAACCCAGCTCAAGCCACTGGAGGTGGCTACAGCCCCAAGCTCCCCTGCCTCAGCCATCGTCATCCCAATCCCAAATCCCCAATTACCACTTCCAAAACCGTTATCTCCACTCCCCGCCGGCCTTCCAGCCACCACCTCCCCAACCCTGGCAACAACCATTCCTCAATTATCCTTCCAATTTCTCAATTCAAAATCCTAGCTTTTTCTCCCCAACCCCAAACCCTAGCTTCCCCTACCACCACCACCACCAACACCACCAGTCCCCGCCTCCGCCGCCGCCGCCGCAGCAGCAGTTTTCGGCTCCGGCAGCGCATTCGCAGGGCCGGGAAACTACGGTCGAGAAGGTCGACCAGGCCGTGGTGAAAGCCCGCGCCGACCTTCTCGCCGCCGGAGAGAGCGTCTCGGCGTGGAAGGTCTCACAAGCGGCGCTCCTCGCCGTCCAGATCGACTCGTGGAGCTCGTTGGGGTTTCCTATGCAGCAAGTCCCGTCGCTCAACAGTCTTATAGTCACCGAAGGAAAAGTAATGTGGTTCCTCAACTAATTTATGACCTACAGATATATTGCATAACGATTGGAAATTTCAAGTGAAATTGAAGATCACTAAAACTTATTAATTTATAGTTAAATTAGGTTAATTTAATTTTATCAATAGAGTTGTTTATATGTGTATATATATAAAGAACACATGTAGTACAACGAGTTTTGGTGAACTACTCGTTGTGTGAAGTAACGGTTTAATTCATTGTTTTTTGTATAAGTTTACAATACTGTACGTTATAATTCAAATATATAATTGAATTCAAACGTTCTTACCAGTGTTGTTGTTAATATCTATGTACATATATTTAGCAGAGTGGCACGTGAATGCTCATTTTTTGTAAAGAATTTTTGGGTCATTGAAATGTCTATTTCGTAAATGCATGGATAACAATGGATGTTTCCACAGAAATATCGGCTTTTATCCGGATATCCGGTACTAATACTTCACGGATATTGTCTGGAAAGTAACGATATTTCTTGGATACATCAGCAAAAATATACCACTCGTATTCGTATCTAGGGTCGTTACTGTCAGATATTATTGAGAAATTATTAATGAGATTGTCAACATTTTGTCCCTTGGTTTATAAGAAGGATGCAACATGTGCTCCTTTCTTCCTTTTTGATAAATGTCTTAAATTTTTCTTGTCATGCAAACAGAAAAGAAACACAAAACTTGTTACTCTTTCTTACTTTCTTTTAGCTGCAATCGGTAGAACAAAATATGATATTCTGGAAAAGTTCTTAATTGAAAAGTAAATTTTTTAAAGACCCACTTTAACTTATTTTCCATTGGTACTGTTATTAGATAAATGCGTTTATCCATTGCTTTGTTGCTGTGCGGAGAGTGACTTCATTGTATGAGTTGGGAGTAGAAATATGCAAGAATGAAGGCATTGAGCAGTTTGAAGAGCTGGGTTTAGGTCCGTTGGTTCGACACCCACTTGTTATGCATTATTTCTCGGTGAATCTCAATACGACTGAGGTTTTGAAAATAACGACGCAAGAGATCATAGATTTACTTTCAAGGTTCAGGAGTATCTGTTGCAATAAAAAGATTAATGTAAAAGATGTTAAAGTCGAAGAATTTTTGGATTTCATTGTTGAGAAGCATTCAGTCGCTGGCAAGGAAAAGCTTGGCATACGAATTCAGAACTTCAGGTATGCAACACATTTCCTGCTCCTACTTTTCAATAGGCATCTGTGTTGTACTTAACATTTTCTTGAAGAACAATATTAACTGCAAAATTTGGTGGAAGTGGAACCTCATTAGTTTTTATTGATCTAAATTAACTAGTTGTGAAGTAACATCTCTTCTAGTTGCCCTAGGAATTTTAAGCAATTTGACTTTTCAATTTGTTTATTCTATAATTTTTGGAGAGTCTCTCTCTCTCTGTTTTGATCCACTTGGAACTTCATTGCTTCCCAGTCTCCAAATATTCGTAAGATGTTTTTAAATACCTGCTAACTTTTTGTTCAACTGTGTGGTCAATTAAGTTTTAACGAGCTTTTTTTTTTCCCTAGTGTTGGGACTTGTCCATTGGGGCAATTTTTTTTTTTTTTTTAATAAATTGCAATGCATTTCCTTTAATGGCCACCAACTCTTTTTTTTTTTTTTTTTTCTTGGTTGATTTTTTGAAAACGGAGTAATGTTTATCTTGCTGGTCATGATGCACACGTGCTTCAGAATCTTTTCTTTTTGTTATATCGATGCCATCCGGTTTCAGCCTCTTTTTTGTCCACTAGAAGTTGGAGACCTGCTTATAGAATAACTTTTTTATTATTTGGTGATTTTTTTATTTGGCACATTGACTTGGGCGTTTGAATTTGTACATTTGAAAAAATTAAATTAAACATTGCACTTGGGATTTGTTCCCATTCTTCCCTGAAACCATGAAGAGATTTTTAAAATTCAAGATTAAATATCATAATCTTCAGTTCTTGAGGTACAGTATAAGCTGCATCAAATGAATTTTTTCTTGTCCCCTGAAAGAGTGAAATTTTTTCGTGTAATTATTTATGGACATTGACAGAAATATTTGATCTTATATCTTGAGAACTGTGATAATGTGATTATAGGAAACTCTGTTCAATTATCCAGAAGGCCAGGATGTTGGAAGAGACTGACATACGTAGACATAACGATGGAAGTAAACCAATGAAAAAAAAGGGCAACAAACGTCCTCTTTTTTCCATGCTGAAAAAGGAACTAGATGTACGGTTTCAAGTCATTTCCGACCGTGTTGGATCGTTTAATGATGAAAAAACTGGGTTTTGTGGCAAACACACTAGATTTGAGTCATCAAGCTCAGAGGATGAACGTAGCAATGATTATACAAATGAAGATGATAGTGACTATGTTACAGACAACAATGTTAACTTCTCATCACAATCTGTCAAAAGTGCTGACCGAGTGAGTAGTTGTCCCTACCCTTCTGCAACTGAAGAGATGACACGGCTTGGATTGAAAGGTGAAACAAAACTGCACATGTCTTTATCAAGTGGCAGCCAAAAGCACCATAAGAGTATTGGATCAATTAAAAAGAAAAGAAGACATGAAGAGCTAAATTCTGCCTACTCTGCACCCGCCAAGTTAAGAAAGATAGATGACATAGGCCTGGATGTTCTTCCGCTAGAGAATGAGAATAGTACAGTGGAGAATGGCAATACAAATGAAGATGATTTTGGCAGTATTAATGAAGATGATTTTTCACTTTCCAATGAATCTTTGAGAATGTTCATTACTATCTGGAAGGAGAGATGTCGGGGAGTTAGTGTGGGTCAGGTATGTTTAATAGTCTTTTTTATAACGTAATATGGTTCAAGTATATTTACAATGAAATAAACTTTTTATTGCATGAAATATATCCTGGTGCTTGTTCGGTATTTAAGAGTTGACTTGTGCCTGGTGCTCTATTTCTTGCTCTGATGATTTCAACATATAAACAGTTCTAATCAGGTAGCTCCTGATACTTGTAGGTGTTGAAGAGGATGATACGTTTTTATAAAGTTCGATTCCTAAAGAGGATGAGATCTATTTATTCATCTTATCCATTCATTGGAATATTAAACATTGCTGTAAGTCAATCAATTATTTCTTCTTATTTATTCGTTAACGTTAGCAACTGGCATTCTCTTTAACCATTTTTATTGTACAATTTTTGTATTACAGGTCTTGTCCATCAAATTAGGAATGTGGGACAGCGTATACGACACTGTCCAAGCCATCAGTCAATTAGATGTATCTAAGCCACTTATCAGCGATAATTGCAAGTATGAGAGCATAGATGTTGAACCAAGTACAAAGGATTCAAAAGTAATTCATGAACCTAAGGCAGAGCGTACACTTGGTGAGTATCTTTTTAGTTGATCTTTGTTGAACATGAATATGGATAGACTATTGTGGATTATTGCCATCATGTTTTTTACATTTTGCTTTAGTGGTTTGTTATATCTGTTCTTGTCCTGCAAATGCAATTAGAAAATTAGAGGTGGGCTTGGCTTGGTCATAAGGGTAGCACTTTGTAAGCACCATGATAGGCCATTCATTGTTTAGACAGAATTGCCTCTATTTTTTTTTTCCCTTTTCTGGAGCAACTGTTTTTATTTAAGAGGGCCAAAAATTCAAGAACCTAATTTTAAAAGATTTGTTGCACCCTAATTTCACTCCCTCTTAAGACTTGTATCCTTACCATGATGCGTCCAAACTTTTCAGCCGTTTCTGCTGAAGATATTGTCAAGAAAGTAGCAGCATATCTCAAGCCTGATCATGAAGTCCTCAGAATTGATAAATCATCTGTCGAAAAGAGATTTAGCATATTGAGAAACATTTCCAATTGTGAGCATTGGCTGGCAAAAGAATTTCGCGTCAAGGAATTCAGAGCCCTTGGCTATGGGGATTTTACACTATTTTTAGAAAAACATTCTTCTCTGCTACCGCAAGAGCTGTGCGAATTCCTAACTGGTGACGTAAGTGTAAAGAGTGCTTTGGAGGTTCGCATGACGCAACATCAGTTGGTTCTTTTACTGTCACAAGCTTCAAATAATTTATGGGAGGATAAAAACATAACCAAGAAGGATGTTTTTTCGCTTCTTGTGAGGCAGTTTCCATTTATCAGTTTCCAAATTGTATCAAATGGTTCTTTCAAAGATTTCTTAAGCATGGCAGTGAAGGACAAAAGCTTCTCAATTCCTAAATCTGTTATATTCTCTTTGACATTATGTTCTACAAGTAATGCTCCAGAATCATCAGGTTGTAGCGACAATGACCAAGATATTAGAATTCCAGAATCTGTTACATCCAAGGATGCAATTGAACTCTTGCTGAAGGCACCAATGTTGTCAGATTTAAACTTATGGTCACATTGGGACGTTAGATTTGCACCCTCGCTCGGTCCTCTTCTGCCATGGTTATTGAAAGAGGTCAAAACAGATGAATTGTTGTGTTTGGTGACCAAAGACGGAAAGGCGGTTCGAATAGATCCTTCTGCTACTGTTGACTCATTTCTAGAAGCTGCAATTCAAGGATCCTCTTACCAAACTGCAGTGAAGTTGTTGTCTCTGTTCTCAGTAGTTGGGGGACAAAAACATGTTCCCGTTTCCCTTTTAAAATGCCATGCACAGCAGGCGTTTAAAGTGATATTGAAGAATTCTCTAGAAAATGTGGAATCAAGTGGCTCTGGAGGTTCTCTTTTCAATGGGAAAGTGTTGTGTGGAGATGAAGAACGTACTTCAGCTAGTTCCAGTAGCAAATCACAAGACATCTCAATGTCTGCTACATCAAAGTTTGTCCTTGATTGTCTCTGTCATTTACCACCAGAGATTCGTGCATTTGCTGCTGATATACTTCTTTCTGGAATGCAATCGGTTATCAAAGATGCTGCTTCAGCCATTTTACGTGAGTGCAGCCAAACGGATCAGCGTCTCATGCTTCATGAAGTAGGGCTATCTCTTGGTGTGGTTGAGTGGATTAATGATTACCATGCATTTTATTCAAGTGATGTTACTGATTTGTTCCCATCTGACTCTTCATGCTTGAAAGCATCTGACGCTTCACACTCGAAAGCACCTGACACTTCATGTTTGAAAGCAGATGGATATCAGATAAAGACACGTTCGAAACATAAGCAAGATCTGTTGGACAAAGTTTCCACTGCTGAAGGGATTAGCGATGCATCTCCCAAGGCACGTAAGAAAAGCAAAAAACGTGCCCATGTTTCAGAAGCTTCTGATGATAAAATTGGTTGCAGTGGCTCTCTGCATCGTTCTGAAAAAAAGAAGCACGATGATGCTGCTCTTGTCATCCAGGCTATCAGGAGAGATGAATTCGGTCTGGATGCAAGCCTTTCAAATGCTGAGAGTGGCATGCTAGAGAAGCAGCATGCTCGCTTAGGGAGAGCATTGCATTGTCTTTCACAGGAGTTATATTCCCAGGACTCACATTTTCTTCTTGAGCTGGTAAGGACTTAATATTATTTTATTCCTTTGGAAAATTGCTTACTGTCAAAGTAATAATCAGTTGAAACAATTGATTTGCTTTATGCCTTTATGATGCAAAATATCCAAAAAATATTGGGAATCGTCTATCTGCTTCTTTTGTCTTGTGGATTTTTGGTCTCGTCTTCTACTGCTATTTTTCATATTCATCTCATGGTTCCTTATGGCTTCAGGTTCAGAATGCTGATGATAATATCTACCCTGAAAATGTGGAGCCAACTTTGACATTTATTCTTCAAGATTCCGGTATTGTTGTTTTGAATAATGAGCGAGGTTTCTCTGCTGAGAATATCAGAGCTCTCTGTGACATTGGAAATTCAACAAAGAAAGGATCTAATGCTGGATATATAGGGCAGAAGGGTATTGGTTTTAAATCAGTATTTCGGGTACGTTGAGAACACACTTACCTTTCTTCCTTCTTCTTCTTCTTCTTTATTTTATTTTATTTTTTTATTTTTTGCTGAAGGCCTCTTACTTTTCTTTTTCTTTTTCATACGTAAAGCTACTGAGAAAGTCAGTTACTTAATTGTTCACTGCTCTTAGTTTAATACCTTGTAATCTGTTTCCTATAGATGTAGGCTTTACTGTAAATTGAGACGCAAGTGCTTCTCTTTTTATTGCTCCAAAGTTTTAAATATCAATGGAATTTCTCACTCTTATGATTTCAATCGGATTTTATTATCATCGAGTCCCGTTGGAATACACCATCTCTTTCTCGATGTTCTGTTGGAATTATTTCTAATTCCAGTTTATTAATTATAGATGAGATTTAATTCTTCAGATGTTCCTGGCTAAAGGGACTAATTCCAGTGGCTATCATGTCAAGCTTAGTGTACTGTATTTTGATGTTAATAAAAAGATCTTACAAATCTGTAAATGGTGTTTTGCAGATCACAGATGCTCCGGAGATTCATTCTAATGGCTTCCATGTCAAGTTTGACATAAGCGAGGGCCAGATTGGTTTTGTGTTGCCAACAGTTATCCCTCCTTGCGACCTTGCTCTGTTCAGTAGGCTGTCATCTAGTGGCATTGATCAGTTAGATGTTAACCCTTGGAACACTAGCATTGTGCTTCCTTTTAGATCGAGACCATCCGAAGGAAATGTTATGAAAAGTATTATGGCAATGTTTTCGGATCTCCATCCATCTTTGTTACTCTTTCTTCACCGCCTACGGTGTATCATGTTTAGAAACTTGCTTGAAGATTCACTCATCGTCATGAGGAAAGAAGTCGTGGGGGATGGTATCATTAATGTCTCACATGGAAAAGAGAAAATGACATGGTTTGTTGTGTCAGAGAAATTACGGTCTGATTTTATACGTCCTGATGTACAAACAACAGAAATTTCTGTGGCATTTACACTGCAGGAATCGGCTAATGGTGGTTATAGTCCACATCTGAGCCAACAGCCTGTATTTGCATTCCTTCCTCTAAGAACATATGGCCTAAAGTTTATTCTTCAGGGAAATTTTGTTCTTCCTTCATCTAGAGAGGAAGTGGATGGGAGTAGTCCATGGAACCAGTGGCTGCTGTCGGAGTTTCCAGGTTTGATTGTCAAAGCAGAAAGATCTTTCTGTGCTCTTCCATGCTTTAAAGATAATCCAGGAAAAGCTGTATCAGCTTTTATGAGTTTTGTTCCACTTGTCGGGGAAGTGCATGGTTTCTTTTCCAGTCTTCCTCGATTGATCATTTCTAAATTACGCATGTCAAATTGCTTACTTTTGGAAGGACATGATAGTCAATGGGTTCCTCCTTGCAAGGTGCTACGGGGCTGGAACGAGCGCTCGTTCCGTTCTTTCTGATGCTTTACTTCACGAACACCTTGGCCTTGGTTTCTTGGATAGACAGATAGTTCTATCTGATGCGCTTGCTAGGGCTCTGGGTGTTGAGGAGTATGGACCAAAAATTATTGTTCAAATTTTGTCATCCTTATGTCGCTCGGAAAGTGGCCTCATGTCAATGGGCTTCAGCTGGTTGTCCTCATGTCTAATTGAGCTTTACAAAATGTTAGTGCATTTCTCTGGGAGAATTGCATTAGAGTCTGAAGTAGGATCAGATGTTATAAATAACCTTCGGAGTATCCCGTTTATTCCCCTCTCAAATGGCACATTCACAGCAGTAGAGGAGGGTACAATTTGGCTACACTTTGACACCTTAAGCTCTGGTTTTTATGGTGAGCATCGAATCGAATCTTTTCCAAAGCTATACTCCAAACTTCGAATTGTAAGTCCTGACCTCCTGTCTACATCATCTGTTGATGGCTCACATACTGATTTGACATTCTCCGACAAACTCACCATCATGCTTTGCAAAGTTGGTGTCCAAAAATTGTCTGCACATGAAATTATCAAGTTGCATATCCTTCCAGCATTATCCGATGAAAGTATTGCAGAGAAGAAAAAGAAATTGATGACAGAATATGTTTGCTTTGTTATGTCCCACTTACGTTCGAGCTGTTCCGATTGCCATGTTGAGAGGGAGTTCATAATGTCAGAACTACGAAGTAAAGCTCACATTTTAACAAATAATGGCTTTAAACGACCTGCCGAAGTATCGATTCATTTTAGTAAAGAGTTTGGAAATCCTATTAACGTAAGTAAGTTGATTGATTCTGTGGATATGAAATGGCATGAGGTGGACATCTCCTATTTGAAGCATCCAATGACCAAAGAACTCCCATCTGGACAAACAATATGGAGGGAATTTTTCCAGGGACTTGGGATTACAGATTTTGTAAAAGTAGTCCAGGTTGAGAAGACTGCGGCAGATTTATCTCGAGCTCTATTTAAAAGTTTAATGTTGGAGGGTGACTCGATATCTCTTGGATCAATAGTCAAAGATTGGGAATCTACTGAGTTGGTTGATATGTTGTCTGGGTTGTCCACGGCTGGAAATAGAAAAAGTTGTGAATACCTCTTAGAGGTTCTTGACAAATTATGGGATTCTTGCTTTAGTGACAAAGCAACTGGTTACTGTACTTCTGAATCCATTGTGGGTAGTAAGCCTTTCAAATCTTCATTTATAAGCACCATAACTGATGTGCAGTGGGTTGCGTCAACCATGGATGATGTACTTCACTATCCCAAAGACTTGTATCATGACTGTGATGCAGTGCGTTTGGTTCTTGGCATGTCTGCTCCATATGCTGTGCCAAAGGTTAGTTTAGCATGCATAACCCTATACCAAATTGGTGTTCCTCAACTTTTTTAGCATACCCTTTGTAGTTTTGAACTCTTCTCTTATTCTATGCTATTTTTTTAGCATACCCTTTGTAGTTTTGAATTCTTCTCTTATTCTTTGCCATTTGATGAACTTAACCACTGTTAAGATTTTATTTTATATTTATTTATTTTTTATTATTATTATTATTTTTTTTTTTGTAACGGTTCCTTGTTACAAATTTACAAAACATTTTTTTTTTGTCTGCCAAATAATTTCAAAATGACTTGTGATTTTATTTTTCTTTTCGAAAAGCTTAAAAGTATGAAAGTTGGGGGGCCTTTCTTGTGTCCAGTAGTGCTAATTTGTTGATCCATTGTCATGTGTTTTCTTTTTGAAACAGGTGAAAAATGAGAAGTTAGTTAGTGAGATTGGGTTTAGAACTAAGGTTACCTTGATTGACGTTTTCGAAATGCTAAAATTGTGGAGATGTAAGACCCCATTCATGGCCAGGTATTGCTCTCTTTCATCATCTTCAGTAATTCAAGTGTTGCTTGGATATGCTTTTCATGTTGTTAAAAGGATGCCGTCTAAAGGATTTGTCACTGTAACCCTTATTCGGAATCAAAGCTTGGCTTTCTTTAGCTATTTGATACAAGTATAAAGTTGGTGTTGATATAGTTGGATGTTGGTAATTTATTTGTTAGTTTAACGTTTAATAGAACTCTTGATCTCTTTTGCATGCCAGCATAACGCAAATGTCCAAATTGTACACATTTATCTGGAATGAAGTGGCTGCTTCAAAGAAATTGGCAGAGGAATTCCGTTCTGAACCATTCATTTTTGTGCCATACACATCTCCTTCAAGGCATGAGGATTTGGTATCTGGTATATTTTTGTCACTTAATGAAGTATATTGGTGTGATTCAACTGGTGCTATGGACCAAATGAAAGAGACGCATCCTCAGGACAGCTCAACAAGTGTGGCTCTCGCTCCTTTGAACAAGACGTTATACAACATCTACCCTGCCCTTCGTGAATTCTTTATTGATTTGTGCGGAGTGCATGAGAACCCTCCTCTCCCTGCGTACCTCCAGATTTTGCGGCAGTTATCCAGAGTCACTTTGCCTTCACAAGCCGCTAAGGCAGTAAGCAATTGAAACTATGACGCAATATTCTCTGCCAGTTAATGGAGGTTGTGCTGCAATCTAACTTTTCCCATGTCTCAGGTTTTTCAAGTTCTTTTGAAGTGGACTGATGGACTGAAATCAGGATTAGGTCCACAGGATGTTGTTTACCTGAAAAAATCTCTTAAAAAAGCGGAATTTACAGTGCTTCCTACTGTGCAAGATAAGTGGGTTTCTCTACACCGTTCCTTTGGTATCGTGTGCTGGTGTGATGATAAGAAGTTAAAAAAGCATTTTAAGCATGTGGATGGGATCGAGTTTTTGTTCTTTGGGAAACTGAGCAAGGATGAAAAAGAGACACTTCAGACAAAGGTGTCCGTTCTCATGAGAACTTTAGGGATACCTGCTCTTTCAGAGGTAAGATCCTTTTTGGTCATGTCCTTGTTCCCTATACATTGAGATATTGCTGCACTCAGCTGTAGATATTATTTGCAATTGTACTACTATATTTTCTTTTGTTTCTCATTTATTGCACCACTCGTACGAAGAAGTGGATGATATGTCCTAAACGATGGAACGCAAGGAAAATTGTCGTATGGTCTCAAATAATTCAATTGGGTCATCTATTTTCCTTTTTGTTTTGTTGTGATGTCAGACATTAACATAACGGTTCACCATTAGAAAGTTGATTACACAAAAGCACACATTTTACTAGCTTCAGTGTTTGGAATATCAAGTTCTTATATCTTCGTGTGTTAGCACCAGATTTAAAATACCAAAATTTAAGCTTGTGCCAAAGGTTCAATTGAAAAACTGTAAGAATAATATGAAGAAATCTTAATGGTTTTTGTGAGAGTATTGGTTCTGGTACAAATTTTTCTTATTAGAAAGGCATAATTTTAGTTAGGTTTAGGCAGCATTAGGTTGTTAATGTGTCTATTTATATGCAGCTGTGGTCTTTTTGCACCATCAGTTACCAGGGTAGTCGATCAGTTACTTGCATGTATGTGTGTCTGCGCGTGTGTGTGTTGATCTCAAGTTTTCTACATTAACATGCAGGTTGTTAGTCGGGAAGCAATATATTATGGTGTAGCAGACTCCAGCTTTAAAGCATCATTGGTGAACTGGGCTCTTCCGTATGCTCAGCGCTACTTGTGTAATGCACATCCAGACAAATATTCTCAACTAAAGCAGTCTGGATTTGATACTCTGAATTCTCTACAAGTAGTAGTTGTTGAAAAGTTATTCTACAGATATGTTATAAAGGGTTGCGGTATGTCGTCCGAGAAGCGAGTCGAGTCTACCTGCCTTCTCCAGGTATGCCATTTCAATCCTTCATTATACATGTATGTTTTATTGCTTATGGAAGAGCTTGAAAGTGAAGAATGATAAATCTAGATGAGAAATGGCTATATAACCTTCGCTTATCATATTTAACTGCAAGATCCGAGGGCGAAAAATTAGAGCCACATTGGAGCTTATTAAATTAATTGTAAAACATAAATAAATAGCTAAACAAGGGCCACATTAGGAATTCTTAACGGTAGTTAACATTTGCCAGCATAGCTAGGATATGAAATCATTTCTTGTAAAACGCAAGATGCATCCTCGAAGAGTAGAGAGTATTCTCTTTCTTAATGAGTGCCCGTTCTCGTGTCGTTACTGTTGACTCTGTTTAGCATATATAGTAAATAAGTGCATCATGATGTTAAACAGAATTTTATTTTGGCTTAATTAGTCTACCTACAAGACTCGCATTTAGCTTTCATGTCGGTAGTTGATTAATCGTTTTTTTGGAGTTGTTTCATATTCGGGAATCATTATTTGAGCTCCATGATTATTGGCCTTGGACTCGCACATATTATAATTTATTTTCCTTGTTTTTTATAGGATAATACTCTGTACGCAACCCAAGATTCAGATGCTCATGCCTTGTTCATCGAGCTTTCTCGTTTACTTTTTGATGGAAAGCCTGAATTGCACGTGGCAAATTTTCTTCACATGATCATAACTATGGCAGAATCAGGTTCCAGCGAGGATCAAACTGAATTCTTCATCTTGAATAGCCAAAAGATTCCAAGGCTTCCAGATGGAGAAACAGTTTGGTCCCTTGCATCTGCATCCTCATTGACAGAGAACGATGAAACAACTCCCGACAGATTTTGCTTCAAGAGCAGTGAATGAGCGAAGTACTTCAACAAACAAAAGAAGAGCACCAATCACTTCAAACTGGCCTCCTAGGGATTGGAAAACTGCACCAGGTTTTGATTATGCTCGTGCAAATGGTTTCCGGACACAGGCATCAATGCCGCAGCCCGGCTTCAGCTCTCATTTTACAGAGGATGAGTATCTAAACATTGAAGAAACTGATATTGGGGCTCCACTCTCAAGTGACAATGATTGGTCGATTGAAGATGATTTACGAGTGTCAACAGCTTTAGCTTTGCCAGACTCCAACAGAGAACCTGAAATGACTAGAGAAGTTGATCGAGTTGGTCTAGAATCTGTTTCAGGGTTACATAAATCCAGTTCATCTTGGTTTCACAAGAGAGATCAGATTAGAATTGGTACGCCCAACGAACAAGGAAGCTTGACTGGGAGACTAGGTGAGCTTCTCGCTTTTAAATACTTCATTGGGAAAGCTGGCAAGGAGGCTGTAGATTGGGTAAATGAACACAAGGAGACGGGGCTGCCGTATGACATTGTTGTGAAGGACAAAAACGGTAGTGAATTCATCGAAGTTAAAGCAACCATATCTCCTAGGAAAAACTGGCTCATGATAACTCCCAGAGAGTGGCACTTTGCAGTCGATAGAGGCGATGCTTTCAGCATTGCACATGTCGTCCTATTGAAAAATAAAGTCGCAAGGGTCTCAGTGTTCAAGAATCCAGTAAAACTGCTCCACCAGCGCAAGCTGCAGTTGGTTATTGTGATGCCTACCGAACCAGAATTCTCCGTCATCTCCTGAAGGCACGTACTGGGATTTCTTCTTCTGCTGGATGCTCGGAGTGAGCGCCTTTCGCCCAATAGTTGCGATTCTCCAATGTCATGCGCTCTGTTTTCATCCGTGAGAGCACCAGTTATTACTGCATAAGATCCAGGCGTGTGTTTATGCCACTACAAACAAATGTTCGTTGACGACCAAGTTATCTTGTTAAAGTTTTGTTGACCCAAATATAGAAGTTCTATATTTTTATTTTTATTTTTTTATAGTTCAGGAGGAACATAGAGAACCAATTATAATTTATTTTTTTTAATATCAAGAGGTGAATTTTTGTTTCTCATCCTTCTGTGAATTGGCATCTCCTTTATGAGGTCTCCGATTTCTCTCTTTAATCTCAAGAATGCCCTTAAAAGCATTTTATGGGTGTCAGAAAAATAACAAGTTTCACTGAAGGTACCAATTTGTTATTATCTTTAGAATTAGTCTTTCCTATTTTTTTTCCTCCAAAATTAGTTCTTGAATTATTGATATAACCTTTGGTTTTGTGCGTCACTAGTTGAATAACAAGTTGGTGGGCTAAGTTGCTAAATTAGAAGTTTGGAGGATAAATTATCAAAGCTCAAAAAATTGGATAATAGAAGTGCAAAATTAAAAACGTGAGTTAGGAGGGTATGTGCTAACTCGCTTCTACGGTATATAGCATTCTTATGGTAACTAGTTACATTAAAAAAAAAAAAAAAACCGGTTTGAATATATAAAAAGTGAATTTATTAAGTAAATGATTTTAGTAGAAGTAAATTGGATTACATATTGTATAAATTAGTTACTGTTATTTGTAAATATTAATATTTTAAAAGCTTGTTATTTTCTTTTTTAAATTTTTTGAAAGAAACCTTTTTTTTTTTTGGGGTATTGTAGGATTGTCTTTAAGAAGTACATATCTAGATTACGATTTAAATCTTCTGTCAAATTTTTGATATCTCAAATAATGTCTAATCAATAATTTTATGTCATCTCATTTTAAAAAATTTGAAATGCTTTTTAACTGATTTTTTATATCTTAAAATGTGTTAAAATATAATTGATTAAACACCATTTGACACGTCAAAATTGAATAGAGGATGTGGGTTCTTTGCATTATTATTCTAGTTATAATAGTTTCAATTTTTTTAGCCTCCAAGTAGATAAATATAGATAATAGAGGGTTAAAACTCCGAGCAAGCATTAAGATGGGGCAAAAAATAAAATAAAATAAAATAAAACTGTCAATTTAAAAAGAGTTGTTTTTCACAATTTTTATTTTTTGCTTGGGTGAATGTACTTGGGCTTGGGCCCAAACATTGGAAAGAGCCCTACTCTCAAGAAAAAACTCAGACAAACTCTCTTCTCTCTCTCTCTCTCAGGTAACTCAACAATGGCGTCCTCTCGCTCTCTCCACCGAGCAACGCCCCGAATCACCAGAACTCTCCGCCTCTTCTCCTCCTACTCCACCAGTAGTAGCAGCGCCGCCGCAAAGCCGCCGTCGCATCGCAACAACCACAGCGAGAACCATGTGTACTTGGAGGCAAACCCCTTCCTCGGGTCCTGGAAGGCTCCGAAGGACCCCAAGGAGGCCGAGAGGCTGCTGGCCAGGCTCCGCAGGGACTACGCCAAGCAGGTGAAGGAGGTACGCAAGGAGTACATCCAGGAGGTCGAGCTCATGAGGCTCGAGAAGCTTCGCAAGGACGAGGCCCGCAAGGAGGCCCTCAGGCTCCAGAACGAGGAGAGGAAGAAGCAGAAGGCCGAGGCCGCCATCGTTAGGGCTCACGAGCGCCAGCGTCTCCAGGAGGAGCTGCGTCAAACCCTAGTACGCCCTCTCTCTCTCTCTCTCTCGTTTTTGGTTTCCATTATTTTGAAATTTCATTTGATTTCTTCATGTCAATCAAGTTCGAATTTTAGTCATTTTGATTATTTTTGAGCACGGTTGCGTCCTAAATTTTTCGACTTTTTGGTAACTTGCCCCGAATTTTAATTTTAACAATTTCACTCTGGAAGTTTTTGATTTCTTGCGTTGCCCTAGATTTGAATTTGAAAGATTTGTATCAGTGTTTGAATTGGATTTGGGAATTTTTGATGGGATATGAGATTTTCTGTCTCAAATGAGGTGTATGCGAGTTCTTTCATCAATTTGGAAGTTTAGTAAAATGGGGTACATTGCAATAATTTAGAAAGTTTGGGAGGGAAATTGTCAACATTTATAATTTGGCGGTAAGTTGTCACAGTCCGACAAGTTTTGCTAAAAACGCTTTGATGGTTTGCGATGGAAATATCTGGAAGAATTAGATTTAGGTAAATTCCACCAAAAAACGCTAAATTTTCCAGCATTTGTAATTAGTCCTGGCCTCTTTAATTTTGATGGGATGTCGGATGATAATTAGGGTCCCAAATGCCAAAGTTAAAAAGATTAAGGTCCTAATTTCCGGCTCACAAAAAGTTTCGGGGTGCATTTGTTTAAAAATCTTTGAGGTGTTTACATTGCTTAGTCGAAATCCATTGGCTATTGGTTTACTGTTGCAACCTATTTTCAAATTTAGAGTCACATTTATCCCATTCTTCTTCATGATGCTTTCAATATCAACCCAAATTTAGTCTAGGCTTGGTCAGAGCTATACAAGCGAGTTGGTTTGTACAGAATGCATAAATATTCTGTATTAGATGTATTTTCTGTGTCTTATTTGAGTTTTAATAGAAGATGTACTTGACTCACACAGAGCTGTGTATGAAGAGCATTCTTCGAGCATTTTTCTAAAAGAAAATACTAGGTTTTGCAGAAAAGATGGAAGGCAGTTAGGATGCTGCTCAATGAACAAATTGCAAGACCGTAGTTGATTGTTTTGTTATCGTAAGAGTCGCTTCTAATATCGTTTTTACAATGCTTGCATAATTCAAATTATTTAATTATGTGATACAAAATTACAATTTTCGTAGTGGATTCTTTGAATTACTTATGAGGATTTTGGTTTGCATTATAGTTTGGGGATTCCAGTAACTTGTTCAGGGAAACAATTCCAGGTTTACTCTGTATGTATTAAGTTTTACTTCAGCAATGCCACGACACCAACTCTGTTTTTTCCCCTAATAAAATGTGTACCTAATCAAACTTTTATTTTTCGTGCAATTTTTTTTTTTTTTAATTTGGCTAAGAGATAATGGTCATTTCTTAAAATTATTGTTTCTGATTTGTTGCCTCCATCATCAAAATTTGTGACAGCTCTAACATCGTCTTGAACTTTTCAGTTGAAAGAAAGAGCGGAGAAGCTAGAAAATTGGAGGATGAAAGAAAAACGCAGAGAAGAAAACAAGAAAGAGAAGAACGAGCTGTTACGTCGGCAAAGTTCCGTTTGGATTGATCAATCTGATCTGGAAAAGAGAATACTAGAAGCTATTGTGGATACAACACCCCTTTAAGGCTCCTTTTTCAAGCTTCTAATTTTGATCTGGCAGGGTATTTGTAGCCTGTTAAACCGAGTATATTATCCTTGGTTCCTTTTGAAGGTTTCTGTAAGCTACTACATTATAATTTGTATCGGGCACACTCTTAGTTGTCATAATGGAATCATTTTTTCGAATGAAGAGAGAGAACAACTGATATCAGAGAACCAAGTTAGTTATATAGTCCTACAAAAAATTCACACTCTCATTATTGTTTGTAGGTAGAAGAAAAATACGGAGGGCCGTTACGGGCTGCAGAATAGTTTTGGAAGGTACTTTGTGGGGCACGAGTTTGTTTTGATTGATTATGGCCAGAAGCGACGCAAGTGAATAATAATCTTGGGGGTCGTTTGCTCTACAAAATTATTAAAACCTTTCTTGTCAAAACAAATAAAATAAAAAAAAAAGATAAAAAAAAAAAAAGACCTTGCTTGTTTGGGAAAGTCTTGGAGAGATTTGAAAAACCAGAGGGTTCATTTCTTTTCCCATTCTCTGCTAAATATGATCTGATTCGCAACTACTTTTTTCTTCAATTATAATGTCAACTTTTTGCCTTTCTTGGTATTTTGTTTGTGGTTTCTTTTTTGCTCGCTCATTTGTAGATTGGTTCTGAATTTACATTTTTGCTCTTTTAATTTTTATAACAAGGAAAGAAAAGGACCTAATTAAAATCAAAAGTAAATCCTCCTGTGTGAAATAAAATAAAAACTTGAAAAGTTCTAGTCTCTATTCTGTCTGGGTTGTTTATATATTTGTGTGTGCACATATATAGAAAAGACGGGTCGGTTTGGAATGTGACAAAAACTAAGCGGGCATTTGGAACACCTGTTGGAACTTTAGGGGGGCATTTGGAACTGGAACACTCGGTGGAACCCAAGGGTTTCATTTGTTTCGTAGGTCCATTTTTGTTTCGTCTTGAGACCGATGGAAAGTTGGTTTTGAAATGAATTTCGTTTCTGTTTGCTTCTGAAATGGCATTTAGATGTATAATTATCTTCTTTCAACAGAAAAAAAAAAAAAAAAAATTCTTTTCTAAAATAGTGATTTTAAATATGTTTAAAGAGTTATTTTTCAAATACTCTACCTATTCCAGACTTGCTCATTTGGAAATTTTCAATTTACATTTCAATCAAATATATATTTTCGAACATTTATTCATTTTCAATAAGAGAAAAATCTCAAAATTCCAACTCTAATTGGTGTTTGAAACACCAATTAGACAAAAAACAAAAAACAAAAAACTTTGCCATTACTAACAGGGTACACAAAATGGTTGAAAAATAAAACAATTATAATACCCCTTTTTTCTGATTTGCTTGACCAAAAACACTTGTTCTATAGCTGCATAAGAATGACTGCATATCAACCCAAAACTATCCTTTACACCCATCAAGTAAAAACAAAGCAAAGAATTATGACTACTGTTCCTGGCCTCCCAAAACAATACACCCTACTTTCAAAATATTAAGTGGGAAAGAAGTAGAATCTAGAAAGGAAAAAAAAGAGCTTGTTTTCCCAGAGCTGCAAATTCACTCACTGGGTCTTCGGTTTCTCTATCTTCACGTAAGGCAATAATCCCAAGAAGTGGACCACTTTCGGATTCCATCCCCGTTGCTGAGCACGACAGAACATCAAGAATGTGTTGGCAAAATACGAATTGAACCCCATGAAGATGTGCCATAAAGCATGACCCTGCGGGTTAAAGAACCAACCGGAGATGTTCTTGCAGAACAAACGATCAAGCAGCCAACAGAGACCCCCAATGGATATGGTTCCCAGATACAACTTTGCAAGCCACTTTGCGTGGACGTCTTTTGTGTGTATGTAGTATTTGTACATCCGAGGGATGCAAAGTAGGCACAGGATCATGTAATGTACTTGAAGCCGATTTGAAAGCGGACTAGTGAATGGAAAACAGCGAACGCAGCACCATACAGAAACAGGAAGGTCGGCATTGTGCTTCGGTAGTGCCAATCTGGAGAGTAGAGAATATAGATATACAAGAGCATTTCCCATACCATAGGTGTTTCATCACCTTGCTGTTGTCTGAAAACAAAACGAAAATTGCAGGCAACTTTAAATTGCCTTGGCGGATGAACTAGACATGACATTCTATTTCTGTACATTACCAGTTATTCGAACACAATCTTTTCCGGGATGAGCACTTCCAGTCACAATATCAACAATCTAGATAACGTATGCATATGCAGATTTTGTTTCGCACTCTATCATAGCAAATTCTACTTTCTCAAAGTATTTCACTATAACAGAACTGAAAACTAAGTTAACCGTCAAACAAAAATCAGTAAATTTAACTCAGTTGTCCAGTGTTTCGAATCTTAAAAAGGGCTTTCGGATTGGGAATATTTACGTAAGTAAAAACCATCAACATAAGACCTTCAAAAAAGCCTAGCTGTTCCTCTCACTCTCTCCTCCCTCATCCAATTCCATGTCGAGGAAATGGGACTTATATCTTTCTATTTAAACAAAGCGAAGTTTACTCTGAAGCTAACTAAAAATATCTTAAAAACAGTTCCGACTTCAATTACAATACAGAAAGGTTAAAAAGAATGGAAATCTTTATTAAAGTCGTTGGAACAATTCCCTACTACTATACTAGGGACTATAATGAAAGTAAAATCTTTTTCACCCTTCAGATTCAAATCAATTCATTACCTCAAAAATAGAAATTAGAAACTGTCGTAACATGATCGAAAGCCTATGTTCACAGTTAGCAGATTTGAAAAAAGTAAGCGAAGCTAATGGAGAGAAGACGAAAAAAATGAAGAAGAAGAAGAAGATACTTACTTACGCTGCAAAGTGGCATGGTAGATCATGCTCCCAATGGCCAGTATCATATTAGATATGTGGAGGACGCTAAACCTCTTCTCAAACCGCTGCCATAGTGCATTTATAAGACCGAAGAGCGCCAAAACAATGCATGGAACGTTTGATATGGTGTTGAAAAGCTCTGCAATATAAGAGGAGTAGACATAGTTTTTCTCACACCAATCCGTGGATGTGACGGGACCCCAAAAGCTTGAAAGTCCATTTTCCATTTTTGAATGAATATTATTATACACCCGACAGCCTTATAATTCAATTGACACAAAGATACACCTTTCACTCAAAATAAGTTCACAAAACCTGCAAAATAACCAGAACATTTTTCTTTGAGGAAAGAAAATTATCTCATTAATCATCATCAAAAGACTGAAGATGGATAATGTTTTGGTTTAAGAGACAAGGCGGGAATGATTATTTGGATATATCTCCACACACACACACACACACACACACACACATGAATAATCAAAGGGAAAAGGAACTATAATCCAAGAGTGCTCATCTCATAAATGAAAAAGAAAAGGGAAAACCAATATATTTCTAGATGCAAAGTTATATCTAGAGGATGAATTTAAATATATATATATATATATACCCACTTCATATCAGAAATTTAATTAGGATTTGAAATTAAAAAAAAAATTACTTGTTATCAAACATTAAGATCAATCACATCCTTTTTAAAGAAGTGGAACAACTAATATGCGTTATCTTGAGGGGGGGAAAAACTATTCAATACAACTCAGAGGCATACCAAAAACAAACTAAAAACTCTTCCAAAAAAAAAAAAAAAAAAAAACGAAACAAAACAACTTCTGGGTATTAATTGTCTAGCAACTTTGGAACTGCCCACCATGATTTAATAACTAAAATTAGCCAAAAAAAAAAATGTCCCCAAGTGATAATCTAACATTTACTAACAAAGGACTATAAATACAGTTCCTAATTTTAATTAGTGGGATATTTAGATACAAAAAAACGTTACAATCAAATCTAGAAACACCGGTTTTTTTTTTTTTTCTTTTTTTGGAGAAGAAGAAAATGAGAAACCAAAAGAAATCAAATTAATACCATAATTTTGTAGCGAATGGAACAAAAAATCAAACCTTTCCCATCCAGATAGAGATCTGCGTTGCTTATGAAATACGTTTCTGGGGAGGGCTTTCCCCTTTCTCCCTCTACTTATTTTTTTTTTTTTGGGTTGCCTTCCCCGCTCGGCTGAGAATGGCACCACAACTCAAGGAAGCAGATTTTGGGAGAAGGTGATTAGGACGCCCTCAGAGTGGCGCGTGGGGGAGATTTGAAAGACGTGGAAGGACCCTGTCGGCCGTTGGATCGGGATTATGGTCGGTTGAGATTACTTTTGGTCGTGGGATTTTGGGTTTCCTATATGTAGGATACATAGGATGTCCTGACATGCTTTTCCACAGCGCGTTAGAATCGCGTTCATTCCACGGCCATCAAAAAGCCGAACCCTCTTTTGTATACAATGTAATACTATATATGGATATATTTCTTTTCAGGTTTGAAAGGAACCGATTCTATTTTTTAGAACAGAGACTTTTTTTTTTTTTTTTTTAATAACTTTTCTTTGGAAATAAATAAATAAATAAATAAATAAAAGCGCGTTTATCGCTTATATAAAAACTTTTCTTAAAATCAAATTAAAAAGTAAAAAATTTATATAGCTTTTAAAATTGATGGGAGTTCTTTTTTTTTTTTTCAAGCGGTAATATATTTTAAATTTAAGGTACCACAAAAACCAATTTTGACTTGCAAGGCCTCAATCTAAAAAAAAAAAAAAAATTACGATCTTGATAAATAATCAGTTCTATAAGTAAATTTGAATGAAATGTTCAAGTGAAAAAACGTGTATCGAGTTCTAAAACTCCCATTTGGTAAATGAGTTTGAGTCGAAATTTTTAAATTTGAATAATAACTTTTATTAACTTTTTAGAAAAGATAAAAATCTTTTTCAGAAAAAATAAAAAAAATTCAGAAAAAGACAAAAATTTGAATTTAAGCCTTAAATTTAAACTTATGTCCCAAACGGGGCCTAAATATCCAAATAGGTAAACAAAAATCTAGTATATAAATTATTTTTTCAGTGAAATCTTTTCAATCGTCGAAAAGATTTGATCTTTTGATATCTAGAAACCCGAAGCACCGACATCACACAAAACACAACTAAAAAACAAATATATACCGTTTTGAAAACTCAATACTGCACTAGAAAACGAAACAAACACGCTCACAAATTTGCATAAAGACCGTTGTTATTATGAAATGAAACACGAAGAAAAACCCGAGGACCGATGTCAAAGCCTCCAGTGATGAGACAAACCAAGGAAAGAGCCACCAATAAGAGCGACAGATCCCGAGTGACATGCGATTGGGTTGAAGCGCTACCTAGACAACGGCGCGTAAACCAAAACACCGCACCGTTATCACAAAAAAAAAAAACAACATCGCCACCCTCACAAAAATCCCACCATAACACGGACCAAAACTCTAAAGGATCTTGACCTTTGAATGTTGGACACGTCGAAAATGACATTCCAACCAATCTTCCATCCATCTCAACCTTAACCACTAAGAAGCCCACAACCAGATGAGCTTGGGGATCCTCTTTTAATGCTTGGAGATTAGTGTGTTTAATAAAAATACCCAAAAAGTAATTTGCACTAACAGCGTGTTTTTTAACGGTTATTTTTTACCTTTGGCTTCAACTTCACCTACGGTTACAAGTAAAAATTGAACTTTTATGGTAAGTTTTTGACTATGATGGACACATAAATCAATAAAGACAGTGCTTAAAGCCAACTTATACTTTATGCCGTAAGCTTCAAATATGCTCCTCTCAAAGGCAACTTGGTCGAACAAATAATCTTTCCTCGTCTGAGCACAAACATTCCCGTGACCCAGCATGTGCTCTGCTCTTCCGACCGAGCAGGCGCAATGCACTTCCATCCGCATAGGGATGACAATATTTCCTACAGAGCTTAGATTTTAAAGGAACGGGAATGGGGGATATTTTTTGGGAGAGTAATTGGCCTATATAGTCGTTGAACTCTTTTAAAGGTGATGGTTTGATCCCTGCTCTTTTTTTCTTTTTTTTTGGCCAAGATAACCCTAAGCTTTTATTTTCTTGGCTATTTCAGTCCTTTCCGTCAAAAAATTAATGGATTGGTCACGTGTGGAGCATACTTCATGATTTTTAAAGGTCAAATAGATAAGTTCTTAATGTTTTCCCCTAAATTTTGGAAAAATTAGGGTTTTCCTACAATAAAGGGTGGGGGGAAACCCACCAGTCGGAGGGGGGGCCAAACCCAGTCGTGGGCAAGGCGGGCTCAAGCATTTTAGGGGCCTAAATCAAAAAAAAAATTGAGGAGGCCTTTTCTACAGTAAATATATCTTGTTTATAATGTAAATTTTCACACCTTAAAATTTGTCAAAACCACACCAAAATGAAAATATATGCAAAATCGTTAACATACCTATCGATTGGATTTTTTTTTTTTTTTTTTTTCACTTCCTACCATATGATTCTCATTTTTAATAATAAGAATTAACTAATTGTTTAAAACTTGACAAAAACATTAAAAGATAGAATTAAAGCTTATGTGTAATTTAGTTAGATCTCTTAGTTTTTGTTTTTTAAGATGTAACTTATTCAATAGATTTTCAATACATAGTTTATCGTAAATAAATCTTATTAATATTCTGTAACAAATTTAGGTGCTTTGAAAGTATGAGATTTGAGAATTCCATACGTAAACATGCAGAGATATTTATTTGTTTTCAACTGCATATTTTAATTATGTATCTGTGTGACATGATTTTCAAACCTAATTCTACAAGTTTGTCAATGGTTTATATATATATATATTATAATTAGTGGTTAGACACAAAAACGGAACTAGACCTTAATTTTAAGTTTAATACATATATATATATATATATATATATATTATGTAAAGAAAATGGGGGCCTTGCATGGCTTAAGGGCCTTAGGCAAGTGCCTATAAGTACCTTTGCCCTTGAGCCGACCCTGGTTGCGGGGAGGGGGGCCGAACCCAGTCAGGAGGGGAAGGGGCGGGAGGCTGGAAAGGGCCGAACCCAATGGTCGAGGGGGGAGGGGGACCGGGACAAGGGGCAGAATCCAGTCACTGGATGGCAAGGGGCCAAACTTAGTCACTACGGGGAGGCCAGTGAGGGCTGAACCTAGTCACGGGCAGGGGGGACCAAAGGAGAGTGGGAGGGGAGAGAGAGGGGCGAGGGACTTTTGGGAGATTAGAGGGTATTTTTGTCATTTTACTACAAAAATGATCATTTGAATAAGATTTCGTTAGAAATTTAACAAAGTTTGATGGAAATGACTAAAACAGTCAAGAAAATAGAAGTTTAAGATTATCTCAGTAAAAAAAAAAAAAAAGAATAAAACCGTCACATTTGAAATAGTAACTATTTTGGCTAATTACTCTTTTTGGGAGATGAGAACAAAGTTTTTTTTTTTTTTCCCCAAATTAAAAGTGGGATGGGAACTGGAGAAGTATCCCCGTTCCGCCTCCGTCCAATATATGTTTACTATATTTTTATTATGTTATGTATGCATATGTATGTTAACTTTTAAAACTTAATTAGATTTTTTTAATAAAAAAAATAAAAATAATTGCTAATTATATTATTTCACTAAAAAAAGAGAAGAACATGAAGAAAAAAAAGTTGTTAATTAATAATCTTAATTGGTTAATACTAGTTGTTGTGTGTTATTTACTAGAGATATCATTAGTTAGGCATCATCGCTCCCCTCTTTTAGACAGAAATGGAGGCGGGGAGAGAAAAGCATTTATATTGGGCCTGTTTGGTAAATGAGTTTCAGTTGAAAATTTTATGTTTGAGTTGAAAATTTTGATTGACTTTTCAAAAAAGACAAAAAATTTTTTCAGAAAAAGACAAAAAATTTTTCAAAAAAAGACAAAAATTAAAATGAAAATTTTGAGTTGAGGTCATTTTGTCTTCTTACCATCCATATGTACCAAAAAAAAAAAAAATGCTCCCCTTTTTTGTCCGATTACGCTGTTTTCCTGAGAAAACACCGTTAAATATCAAGTCCACAAAGGGTGACGAAATCTCATAACTTATGTAATGTTTAATGTTATTTTGTTTTTTTTTTTTTTTTTTTTGGCCGACCACTCAGCGGGGAGACAAATATCTCTGCAACAGTCGCTCATTGTTGACCTGCTCAATCAATTCATTCAAAAGTCAACTTTGCTTTTAGTGTATTGATAGTTTTCTAATAAAAATAACGTTCCCTTTAGGGGCAAAGGTAACAGCACGCAGGTTGGAAATATATCCCAAAACTCTGGATTTCTCTCAGCAGACTAATCGGCCGACACGCCATTGTTATTTAGATTTGTTTGCTTGCCGAAAAAGCGTTCTTGGTGTTAATTGTAATAGACGTTTGTTAAAAATTGAATTTGTCAAATATCATCAAGTTATTAATCTATTATACTGTTTATACGTGAATTGGACACCCTTTTTTTTTTTGAACTAACTTTTCAAGAATGAGTTATGCAATGTGATCTGTCAGTACTATCTTAGGGTATTGTTCCGTACACTGTAAGATTCTTTTTTTCTTTTTTAATTCTATAGCTGAGAGTGTGGATTGATTAATGAATTACGTTTCGCATGCAGTTGCATTAATGTATGAAACGCAAGCCATTTTTTCTCTTCTTATTTTTTCTCTACTTTGCATCAGTTAATAATCCTCATCTGGTATCAAAGCTAGATTTTTCGCATGCCATGATAGGTATGGACCCCTATTCAATTGCAGGACAAATATTTGCTCATGAGAGAAGGTGATTGTAATTGAATTAGTCTCACGTTTCCAAATTATTGGGCTTTTAAAGTTGTTTATATGTAAATTATTATTGAACACCTTCTCTCCTTAAACTAGTTTTTAAAGATGAGTTCTATCCAAGTTCATTTAATAATGGATATGTTTTTTTTTTTTTTAGTCAAGGATAAAGTTTTGAGGTTTTAAAAAATACTTTTATGACATGTTTACTTACGCATAATTCGGAGTGAGTATGAATCGAAGTGGGTAGAATTCAGAGTGGATTAGATTTAGAATTATCGGGATTCGGAATTAAAATATGCTGTTTACTTGGGTTCCAGGAATCGGAGTCGAAATCACTATCAATTCCATTCATACGTTTACTTAGATCAGGAATCGGAGTTAGTTGTTGTAAATTTACTTCTATACCCCTTTATTTATTGTATTTTCAAAAAATTAAAAAAATGATTAATTTTTTTTATTTATTATCATACTAATAATCAAAATTAAACTAATCATTGTAATATTAAGGCAAAAAATTAAATTGTTTAATTTTTTTAAAAAATTAAGAAGAGTAAAAAAAAAAAGAATTAAAATAAGTAAAGTATAAAATATAAAAATAGAAACATGATAATATATTATGATAGAAAAAAGTTCTTTATTCACTCTAATAATGTTAATAGTAATTAGGATAGTTATATTAACATTAAGTTAATAAAAATAATTAATATAGTTTATTATTATTTTTTAATACAATTTTTTAAATGAATTAAGGATAAAATAGTAATTTAATATTTATAGTAGGAATGATAGTCACAATTTCCGGAGGGGGGACATGGGATTGCCTAATCCATTCATTAATCCCAAATTGGTATGAGACCCACCATTCTCACTCTCAGCATTTCTAAAAAAAAAAAAAGTTTATTATTTAGTAAGTAAACAAGAGATTGACTTCTCATTCCGTATTCTTAATAAGTAAACATGCCATTAGTGTTGGGCAAAAAAAAATTACCAATACTTCTATTGGAAAGGCAAACCTAAACTTTGTTAGTTGTTTCAAGTTAAGTAGCTTCTCAAGACTCAATTTAAATCATTGGATCAAGAGGTTGTTCTGTTCATGCAATGCATCAAATTCTTACATTTACAAGATGCGTCAAAAACATTACTCTTCATGACTTTTCAATCAAAACAAGCGTTTTGGTTGAAATATTTGCTTTGAACTTTTGCTATTTTTTCCTTCTTTTTTTTTTTTTCCCTCTTCATTTAATTGTTTTGGGCTTTTTCACCCTGAAGCTTTATTTATTTATTTATTATTTTCCGTTCTTGTCTCTATTTTTTGCTTTTCTCCTAAAATTTAAAGTTTTAAATCTCTTATTAAATCTTTTTCTGCTTTTATCCCTATTAAAATAAGTTTTCTAAAACACATCCTCATTTAAATATTTTTCTTACAATTTTTAAATGTTATTTTCTCAAATGTGACATTCATGAACACCCCATATAAATGTCTCGTTCCTTTTTCAACTGTGCCCTTAAGTATATGATTTTTGTCTACAATTTTTTTCTCCTTCTTAAATGTACTCTATTTATTAATGGGCCAACTGGGGGGATAATTAGAAATGGAGTTTTGGAGATAAATTGAGTTTTTGGAAATATACGTTAGATTAAAAAAAATATTTAGAGTGAAAAAGTGTAAAAATCTTAAAACATGTTAAAAAAAATTATTGATATGAATATTATTTCGTTGCTCTTAAAATTTTATACAATTTATAAAAAATATATATATCATATTTTGATTTAAAATAATAAAGTTATGGATATTTAAAATTTGAGTTTATTTTAGAAATTTAGAGATGTTAACAGTGAAAAGTAACTTTGAATTAAAGAAAAAGACCAAAAAAAAAAGGTTTTGAGACGTGGTTTGGAATGCTCCCCAACCAAACAAGCCCTGAATATATACACACACTATTCCATTAGAATATACATTTTGATTAAAATATATATATCTTACATTATCTATTCAATAAACTCAATAAACACGCGCACGACTACACGTGCTTTTCAACAGTGTATATATACAGTGTAACAATGCTTTTCTTAATATATTAAAAAGAAAGAAGATTGACTACTTTTGTTTCTCGATAAAGTGGAAAGAGATAGGGAGACGAATTGGAAATGGTACAGTGACAACTCGACAAGGTAAAACAAAAAAAATAAAAAATAAAAAATAAAAAAAGAAAGAAAGAAAAGAAAAAGAAAAATAAAAATAGTAATTGCTAAAAAGCAGACATTATCTATTTCTGAAAAAAGATACTCAATTATGTAATCTGAAGAGAGAGAGAGAGAGAGAGACATCAACTGGATCCAAAAACTAAAGTAAAAATATGATATCTTATAACAAAAATAACGTTATAGCATTGGCTTCGAATCCGTTGGATGATATATCTTAATAAGTGTGATTAAAATTGTCAACTGCTAGATTATTGGTTTGCAGAATTATTATTGACCCCAATCCATAAGAAAAATAGCATTAATTTTGTTTGTCAAAATATAATTTCATCTACAGAAATTATACTAAACAACATTTTTTACAAAATCAAAAATTAGTAAATATTATGATTTTAGAATAGTTGAAGTAAACAATAGTAAAGAACAACTTTACTAGATAAATAATAATTTACCTAATAAATTGCTATTACTCTAAATATTTTTAAAACCTGCAATTTACCATATCGAGAAATTGAAGTAAATGGCACTTTTACAAAAATAATTGACATAAATACCAAGATTTTAAACTATTTAACAGAGTTACTAAATAAACAGTAAATTTATCGGATAAATAACACATTTACAAGAAATAAACAAATTATTTACATTATAAATCTATTGTTTACTCTTATTTATTCAAAATATTTTTCAAACCTGTTATGTATGTAGGAATGTTATTTAGTTCTTTGTTCTTTACTATAATTTCTTGCTGTCTCTTTCTCTCTCTTTTTTTTTTTTTTGCTTGAAATACTAGAATTAGGGGTGGCAATACGGGTCGCGACACGACATAACTAGAAAACAACACGAATTTTGCGGGGTCGGGTTGGGAAAAATAAGGGGCGTGTCGTGTTTAGGTTGAGAAAAATTGACACGAAAAAAAAAAAAAAAAAAAAAAAAAAAAAAAAAAAAAAAAACGTGTCGTGTTCGGGTTGGACCCGTTTTTTCCGTATCAAGTTCGGGTCAAGTTCGTGTTGTGTCAATCCGTGACGGGTTCGTGTCGTGTTCGTGTCGCAGTTTCGTTTCGTGTTCGTGTCGTGGGTCGTGTTCGGGTCGGAGAAGAAAAAAATCGACACAGCTCTAACACGACACGAACCTGACACGTGACACGAATTGCCACCCCTCTGGAATTCCGTTTTTGTTTACTGTTATTTACCTCTTTCTCTACAACTGTATTCTCTTCAGAGTACAGAGCTAGCTAGGTGCTAGATATGGCCCGATTTTAGTGGACTGGACTTTAGCAGATTTGAGATTGGGCCCTTTCAGGTTATTGGCCCAATCAAACTCAGGCCCATGTTGGATGTTTGATCAGGCCCATGTTACATGCTACACTCAGGCCCATGTTATTTTGCTTTCATGACTAGTTTTATTTATTTATTTATTTATTTAGAGTAAAAATTTGCATTTTATTAAATAACCAAGTCGGTTAAAATAACTTTCTCAATAAACCTGAGAATAACATCCACACCAAAAAGGTCACAATCATCAAATACATAACTGGCCACTACGAGGAACATGGCGGTAAGGAGAAGAGAACCACCAGCAACCTTCTGCAACAACGCTCTAATTTTGTAAACAAGAGGCTCCAAATCATCTGGAGGATCATTGGAAGCAATAGCCTGCACCACAAAGAGGGCATCAGTTTCAACCTCTGAAACTCTCACTCCACAAGATGCAACGAATTCCAGACCTTCTCCAAGTGCTAAAAATTATGCCGTCAATGGACGAAAAGAACCAACCAGCTTCCTTGCCAAGCAAGCAATCACCACACCTTGCTTTTAAAAAAATAAATAATTCTAAGTCTCGCGTCTTAGAATTATTTATGTACGACACCTTTTATTTTAATTATAACATCTTTTTTTCTTTTAAAAAAGTTAAAAAAAATAGTTATTTTAATCATATGTTAATAGCCAAGAAACTCGGGAAGTTACATTAGAAATCTCCACAATTCTTTTTTTTTTTTTTTTTTTTTTTTTTTTGAGGTTATTATTATTATGATTATTTTTTAAAAGAAAGCTAAAGAACAAAATTGAGGAGAATTAATCCCGAAGAAAATAAATAAATAAAATTGAGGAGAACGAAAAGTCAACCACGCACCTTTAGTGTAATTTAGCAACGTTCATGAAATTGTCAACAAATTGTCGATATGTTTTTAATGCTAAATATATATATATATATATATATCTCTCTCTCTCTCTCTCTTCCAGTATTACCACGTCGCATTTTTAGTTTTTCAAAATATGACTGATCGGTTTTCTTGTTTTAATATTGTATTTTTTTTTATTTTGCAAAAAATATTCTGCAAAGGTCGGTGCTAGTTCTCTTTACTTTGAAATCTTACCAGATTAATATCCAATTGACTATATCTAAACGTATATTTAATAGCATTTGTACTCTCCAAAGTAGTAGTTTATATTATAATGTTTAGAAGATCATGCGCACACACACATATATATATATAATCTTCCATGCATGACGTATATTGATTTTATTTTATTTCATCTCAAAACATCAGTCTGTCTTGGTTAGGATCTGTGGGAGAAAATGACAACAAACTTAGAAGCAAACAAAATTTATGGAGTATAAAAAGGAATATATTCGTTTAATACACACATATATATATGACTGGAGCTTTTGAGCCGTGTGTGCACGAAGTATAATTTAATTAAGCTTAATTGTGTTAATTGTACCATCAATCGCTTTGGAATTCTGAATGAATATTATTCTGATATATGTATAATATAGTATACATATCGGGGCAAATTTCACTCCCTTTATGGTGTTTGTCTATTTTAAGTTCAAATTGACCCTTTAATTAATTACGAATAAATTAATGAAAAAAAAAAACTAAAAATAACTTTTGTAAATTGAAATAATTAGGGTTACCAAGTATATAATTTACATATTATCATGTTTAGTGTACAGACATGTTAATGTTATGTACAGGGAAATTTTTTAGTTATACAGGTTTAAAAAAAAAAACTATTAATATATCCAACTAATTATTATTATTATTATAATTGTTGTTGTTGTTGTTATGTTTCCTTTTTTTTCCCCTCAAGCAACAACACCAAAGCAAGCAACGAGAATCAATGTAAAGAGATTTCAAATGTATATATAAATAAGAAGGAAAAAAAAAAAAGCAAATACTAATAATGGAACTGGAATAATTATCATTCCAAGATAAAGAGAAAAGACAAAAAAAATATATATATATATATAAAGAGAAAGTGGTAGAACTAACAAAGAACGAAAAAGTAGGGGGGGGGGGGGGGGGAATGTTTAAAGGGATATGAAAAAAAATGCAACTGCCTATTACTTTATGAATATATATAGAAGAGTTTTTCATGGTTACTCTTTTTTCTTTTTTTCTTTTTTTGTAACAATCTATTATTATAGATAAAATTATAAAAATAGTGTAGATTTAATTATGCTGACTTATAATAGCAGGTTAGATAATCGGTTTAACCTAAACATTAATTAAAAAAATTTTAACTAAACATTAGGTAAAAACAAAAAAGTGAACTCATGAATTCTAGAATAGAAATCCCGATTTGATGATGGAATGCAGTGTTTTCCTTTTTTAAATTTTTTTTACAATTTTTTTTTCTCTCTTTTTACAAATTTTGTTTTTTTTGGTCTGACACATAGTTTTTTTAATGCAATAAAATAAGGAAGAAAATAAACTGCAGCATATGAAGCAAAATAATAACAATAATAATAAGGAAAACAAATCTTGTAGTTATTGTTTCGTTTTCGTTTGACGAAGTTGAAAATTAAAAACTGTTTCGTTTTTGTTGGACGCTAATTTTTTTTTTTGCTCACTATCGATCGGGTTGAACTTTTTCAATTATCTTTAAAAAATACATATTAATTACTTTTAAATATTTAACGAGATCTGTGAAAAACATATTCCAAAAGATATTTTATCCTAATTAAAAATAATTTAATACGGGTAATTTAGTGTTGAAATAATTTATTAAACTATAGCGTGTGGAAAAAGCGGACAAGGGGATGATTATAAACCTCCAAAAAAAAAAAAATTGGAATGAAAATAATTAGGAATGAGATTTAAAATCTTAGTTTAAAATCTTAGTTTTAAGTTAAATAAAAAAAGCAATTAAAAAAAACCCTATATAACAGATCAAGAATAATTTGACTATCTACGTCATATTTAATGAACTTTATATGTTTAATGCTCATTAATTGTCATAAAATTTTTAATCAACTACCCAATTCGTTACAATGACTATTTGGTTTATATCAAACGGTCCAAATGACGATAACTATTGAGTGACAATTGAATAAATATTGGAGTAAATATCAAATGGTCCAAAAAGCTTGGATTTATATTAAACGGTCCAATAAATATTGGTTTATATCAAACAGACTAATTATATCAAATGATCCATCAATGGGTAAATATTAAAGTAAAAATTGAAACTATATATATATATGTAGATAGAGATCTTGGATAAGCTACAGAATGTTTTTATTAGGTATATACTTTCTATACTAGTTCGTCTGATTTTTCTATCACATGATTTTGGAAAGTTATATGTTTTTCTTTGTATATGTCGGTATCTGCATGTATCTATGTCACTTATATAACAATAAACTTATAACAATTATTTGATGACATGAGTTCCACATGAGAACCTAAAATATATATATATATATTTATTTATTTATTTATAGGGATCTCACACTACATGGAGTAAAATAGAAAGTCACATTACGACATGTGGTAATGAAACAAAATAAGACCCACTCCCTCAATATCTTCAACGAGTAAATCATGACGATTTTTGCATATCTATTTGATTTGATTACCATCTTCTTGTCACATGTGTTGCTTCTTAATTATTCTTTTTCCTCAATAAAAATCAAAGTCCACTTACCATGTTCTGGTATTTCCTCACAACTTCGTAGTGACCATGTATGCATATGTCACGCTCATGCATGTGATCATCTAATTCTTTAATTAATTTCATATTTCGTTCCAATGGTATATATACATACGTATATATATTTGTATATATGTATAGACGTCTGTATATGTCTCAATTTATTTAGATAGTTTATATACGGTTGTCACATGGAGCTTATAAATGAATTAAATTCCCACTTGACGATTGTCCTTTAATGACCAAAATTCAAATTATGTGCCTAACAAAATGAGAATTTATTAAAGTTGGTTATAATTTTTTTGTACGTTTGTAGAAGTGGAGAATTTAATACTTTTTTAATATAGAAGTTTGGTGAAGTTGGAATTACCACATTATGTAATTTGTGGCCTTGGTCCTAACTAATTATAAAAGATGATGTTATATAAACATATAACTTAGTGGCGGGAAGGTGGAAAACTATGAAATTAAGAACATTACTATTTTGAAAGCTGAATTATATTAAGCGTCAAGTGGAGTCTCACCAGTAACACCAAAATATATAAAATATATAGCACATTTGGAATTATACTAACCATGAAATTATTAGCCTTGTCAAAGTAATTAATTACTTTTCTCTTACCACCTACTCAATATATATATATATATATATGTATATAAAGGTGAATAAATTGTGATTATTTTTAACTAGTTCTCATAAGATATTCTCTGTCTTCATATTAATCCTCAATTCACATTCAACTAACAACATGTAATTTTAAGGACCAAAAAGAAGAAAAGAAAGTCCTCACTTAAATGGCTATACCATAGTTAAGGAATTATATATACTTATAGATCATACGTATAAGTAAAGTCTTAAATCTGACGACTATACCAGCCTGATAATAAAATTTCAAAATTAATGACATATAACACTAAGATCAATTAGTTATAACATTTTCTGTTGGTACATGTAATTTATAATAATAATTGCAAACAAGTCACACTTTTATTTAGTTACACATAAAAGAACATGTAAGACCGGAAAAAAGGGAAAAAAAAAACACCAAAAAAATATTTTTTTTATAAAAATTTTAGTTGTAACTTATATACATGCCTATTGGTAATAGATACATGGCATTGATCAAATCATGGATAACGCTAGAAAACAAAAACTTATTTAAAAAACAAATTAGTTTACGTCTTCATTTTTCTGAAATAAATAAGAATCCTAAACCACCTGCCATTTAAAATAAACTAAAAATAAAATAATCTCTATGTATTTTTCTCCCAATGAAATTTCTTGGTATTTTTCCTGTGTGCTTCTTTTCGCTTATTGTTGGAACAAGAAAAAGTGAAAAAAGTCTTTTTCATTTTGGTTAGAAACACTAAAAGGCAGTCGAGATCCTATGCTGTGTTCCAATAATGATCATTATATATCTAGGTTCAAGTTTTCAAGAATTTCTAATTTCTAACTAATATTAAACAGAAAAAAAAGACCCATTTCATCATCATAAAGGATTGGAAAAAAAAAAAAAAAGAAGTCATCAAATTAAGGAACATTCCAAGAACAACTTCCCTTAAAAAATAATTAAAAAAAAAAAAGAAGGAAAAAAAAAAAAAGCAGATGCAGTCTATTCAGGACTTTTTTGGCCACATGTCGCTCCGAAGGGTCCCAACTTTTTTTTCTGGTTCAAAGGGTCCCAACTTGCTTTTTCAATTTAGCGTAATGTGGGCATACAAGTTTAGAATAAAAATAATTTATAAGAGAGAAGAAAATATACATAGATATATGACAGGAATTCTCCGATCTCATTTTTCTATGGCTTTTTCTTTTGAATTTTTGTAAGTGAAATACGAGTACGTCGGTACTCATTAAACGTTTTATACATAATTGATTGATACCATGTCGTGTCTTATTTGTGTTGAACGATCCAAGAAATTATTTTGTAGCATAATTACAAAAAAAGTTTGGATAAGACATAATTTTACACTGTGTAATTAAGGTTTAAATCTTTACGAACCAATAGAATTCTCTTTCTTCTTAGCAAAAATAATAATCATAATAAATGCATGGTTCTTGTAGAGAATAAGTTAACTATATACTATCCTCATCCAATATGGAGGATTAAAAAGAATTAAAAAATCACTCTATTTTGTGATATTATATATGGGTGGGGAAAAAAAAACGTGTACAACGAACGTAAGTTTTTGGTTCATATTCATGCATATATATATATATATATTCTATTTTCTACACCTTCTAGTAAAGTCAGGTATCAAAATATCAATAGATTTTGTCTGCGATCACTATACATGCATATCTTTATGATCTTACCAATTCTATAAGAAACGTATTTTAAATTAAGTTAACATACCGATATCCTCAAGAAAATTACTTGTTCTCAAATGAAAAAATCATAGCAAAAATAGCTTATCAATTAAGATACAAATCAACCATTGAAAAAGGCACCATGGACGTGGTCATGACTATGCCATTAATTTCGTTATTTATTACAAAAGTTTTAGATCAAACACTTCATTAAGTAAGGACGATATAGCTTCATTTTGTTAAAATCTGATAACAACTTCTCAACAACTTAGAGCTCGTTTGGTGGAGTAGTTTGAGTTGAGATTTTTAAGTTTCAATAGTAAATTTTTTTGAATTTTCAGAAAAGACAAAAAACTTTTTAGGAAAAAAACAAAAATTTTTGAGGAAAAAAACAAAAAAAAGTTTGAGTTGAATGGTTTGAATCATTCAACCAAACACCCCCTTATATATAGCAACTAGTGTACTGGTTGATCCACATATTTCTTCACTACTATTCATTTATAAAAGGGGAAATAATTTCCTAATAATGTGGAAGATAAGTTAGATGTATATATAAAGTTAATTTTTATACAGACATTTTTTTTTGTCTCATAAAATCAAGAGATAGTTTTTTCCTTTTCCTTCTTGGATCTTTATATATGAAATATAATTTAATTTTAAAGGCTTAGTTAGAATATTAATGTTGCAAGAAGACTTTCATCTTCTGTACGTATTTATTGGCATAATACATTATCTTTTAATTGGACATTATTTAAACACAAGTGTTTTTTTTTTTTTTTTGGGCTCCATATTTTGGTGAATAAATGCATTAAGTAGTTGTTACATAAATTAAGTTAGTCATGATCTCTTTATTAGCATTGAAAAATAAATAGATAAAACGAAATTTGGAGAGTTTCTTGCAATAAAGTGGATAAAAGCCCCAATATTCCCTTTAATAGCTTAATCAATTGTGGCTCATTAAATGGCACCAGTTCTGCATTAAAGTCATTGGAAATCAATTGAATTTGTTAAGAAGATAATAATAATAATATATATATATATATATATATTTCTGTACTCGTTTTTACCTAAATACATATGATGAGTTTCTGATTATTGTGTACTTGGATTTTATTTGTGTACTCGTATTTGTTAAGAAGATAATAATACAATTGGAGGAACTATGAACTCCGTAAAGAAAAGTCAACTAATTATCATTTTAGTGCTCGTGATAAGGAGGATTTATAAGTACGAAATTTTAATATTTCGTCTCAAGTTGTTTTACTTTTTTGTCCTTTTTTTATGCTAGGTTTCTTTTTAGTTATTTCATTTTAAGCCTTAGGGTTTAGGATCGTAAGACCCTTTATCTTTTCCCTTTTGATAAACCTCGCTTATTAAAAAATATATATGATGATGAGTTTTATGTTTGATAGCTATATCGGTCCTGTAAATTTAATTTTTTATTTTCAGACTCATATAACTACTGTAATTGATTTATATGCAACATTAATATATGGCATTCTAGAATTTTACTAAAAATAACAAGTATATCAGTAAAAATCATTATACACCAATAAATTACTATTAGAAGATATGTATTTTTGTATTAGGGTGTTGGAGACACGAGATTTTAAGAGAGTGTTTGGTGAATGAGTTTAGTTTAAGATTTTTAAGTTTTAATAGTAATTTTTGTTGACTTTTTAGAAAAGACAAAAAAAATTTTCAGAAAAGACAAAAAATTTTTTTAGAAAAAGACAAAAACTGAGATGAAAAAGTACAATTTAGTTGAAAATGAAATGGTTCACCAAACTCTCCCTTTACCAACATAAATAGAACGATCTCAAACTTAAGGGCAAGAATGGGATATATATATATATATATTTGATATATATGTAGAAGATTCTCAAACTTTCAAAGTGTGAGAATGGGATATGCCAATAGGCTGCCGACACTCTATATGGAAGATTGGAGAAGAGGGCCTCACTTTCAGCTTTTGAATGTCCAAATCTGTCTGTTTTCCACTTTCTAAGCTTTATTATTATATTATATTATATTATATTATATTATATTACATTATGTTTATATTTATTTATATTTTTAGAGTTGATTATTGAGAGACGACTCCTGTCACTCATCTTTACCCATCAGAGCCAAGCAACTTTTTTTCTTTTTCCTTCTTCATTTTCTTATTGGTGCTTTCTTTAATGTATTTTCTAAACGTTCACTTTGATCAAAATTCATAATAAATAGAAATTAAATTTATGCCCACTTTAAAAAAATTAGATCGGTCCAATTTTTTGATACCTTATCAAATAATTATCATATTTATTATTCTCATTTTATTTCCATATTCCTTTTTGTTCAATTCTCATATTCAAGATATCAGCACTGAAGTCATAATAAATATTGAAAAAAAAGAAAGAAAAAAAAAAAACCTCTTAATGTATCCAAGCAAAAAAAATTCGTCAAATCTAATACTTTTTTCGGCACAATTTGATGATGATATTTTTCATTGGTTAGTTTGTAATAACATTATTAAAATTATTATTGGCTAGATTGTTCATATAATAATCTTTGGACTTGGACAATTAGAACGTAATCTTATTTTTCTGGTAAGTCCAAAAAAGGGGACGTAAAAGAAAAGTCTTTGTGACAAACTTCATTGGTGGCTATACACTTCATGGTTGAGTTCACATTTCTTTCACTCCAGTTGTACATGGGGATTTTTCCTTATCTTCTGGACAAGGAGAAAGGAGAAAAAGACAAGAGATATTAAACCAATAATTCAGATAATAATTATGTGATTATCCTGGCATCTAACTTTCTATATATAACACTTTTCGAAAAGCTAGTAGGCCCTCACCTGGAGAAAATGGATTCTAATTTGTTGTTTTGGTCTCGGAAGATGTCATAACCACACAACAAAACAAAAGGTGATCAGTCTGTTCGAATTTTTACTTAATTTGTTTTTATCAATAGAAGAAGTGAAGTAAAGACTTCAAGTACTTAGAAACACATCTCTATAAGAGATTAATGGGTTAAAATTATTTTTAAGTTTTCTAATAAATAATAAAAATATTAGAATGTAGTTTATAATGTCTTATTAGAATTTTAGTACAAGTTTTAAAATATACTCATCAGAGCTTTTTTAAGATGTCATATTTTATGGCTTCGATTGGAAGTTCTTTTGAAGAGTAAAAAAGCACTTCTAACTTGTCATTTGGGCTTGTTTGGCGAAGCTTCTTAGAAACTGCTTTTGGCTTCTTGAGTCCAAAAGCTATTTTTTAAAGTGTTTAGATGATCTGTCATAAGAGCTTTTGGTTTGCAGAAGAGCTTCCTGACAAAGCCAAAAATATGGATCTTGGTAAAAAAAAAAAAAAAAAAATCTTTTGACTAGACTTGAAAACTTGGATCAAGAGTTTAAGGTAAGATATTATAAATTCTATTTTAACATTTTTATCACTTGGAAACTTTAAAATCATTTTGACTCTAAAAGCATTTTTAAAAATTTGTTTCCTAAACACTTATTAAAAGTCACAGCTTTACTTCTCTTCTTTTAATGGCTAAAAGCAAAAGCAAAAACTATACCATACCAATTCAAACACTTCTATAAGGAACTTTTGGATCCTGAAAGCCAAAAACATATTCTAGTGAGCTCTACCAAACACGGTCTTAGACAAATGAATTTAAAAACTTATACATGCTCCTTTTAAAGAATTAAAAAAAATAAAAAATCTTAGATTTTGGTCTCTCTCTCCTATCTTTTGTTTCATTTTTTTTTTTTAAAGTTGTCGTGGTTGGTGACGGCTAAAGTCATTCATCAACGGAGGTCGAAATCAGACAATAGATGACCACCCATCATCCACCAAAGTAGAAAGCGATCACTGGTCATCGGCCAGCGTCGATCACCGTAGTCAAGGGGCTGAATATTGCTGGACATCCACCTTCGCTAATTGACTAACGGACTCCATACACTTGACAAGCCATCACTACCAACGTTTTCCGGCGCATGACTTCATGTCGGTTACCGAAATCCCTAGGATTCTCCCAAAGTTATGGAAATCACCAAAAAAAAAAAAAGAAAAATTTTAGATCTTGCCATAGTTACCAAAAGAATAAAAATCAAATTTCGCCTAGCATGACGTTTGATTGTGCAAAGCCATTTTTGGTGCACGACACTCACCGGAGTCGCACCAAACTCGAGTATGGTGCACAAGATCACTATCATTGCACGAAAAATAGTTCGAAGACTTAAAAAACAAAAAAAAAACAAAAAAAAAACAAAAAAAAAAAACTATCATTAGGTTTTTATAATTGTTTTTACCGTGCACTTTAATTTTCTTAACTAAGAAGATGGCATATACATCTATCATTCTTTAATATTGTAGAAATCTTTCACTTATTTAATACGTGCTTAGCAAAAAGTCAAGGGTTCACAACGAAGCTAGCATTTACATCCATTTTTGTGGACCCACTATATATACTTGATATATGTTCTTGCCTGGCTATCAATATATATATATTTGACCTAATTACTTGAATTTTCGTACACACCATGCATACCTATTTAGCAAGTTGGAATTCGAACATGTGCAATTGATTTCCAAATCTTGACTGATGGTGTGGACCTCACTGGACAGGGGACCCACGTTCAGCTCTCATTTAATCATGCCAATTAAGATTCGACCATGGGTGGTCTTAGCATGTCCTTGTGCATTTTTTCTATGTCTAGACCAAACAACTTTGACAGAACAAACAATTTAGTGTTACATATAGTGTCTTTTTTTTTTTTTTTTTGGAATTCAAAATTATTATATTCAGATGACCAGCAGCATTGACAGATTGAGTTAGACAACAGTAAATTGCCAAAAGTATTCATGAGATCTTGAACGGTGATTTGTGTCTTCATTATGTCCATTTTTAGTTCGTGGTTGATTCAATATTTAAATAAAATTTTCGATTATTCTCATTTATGTCTGCTGAACTTTAAAATCACTTCCACTTTACTACATAAATTTCAAAAAATTTCACTTTATTCCTTGAACATTGAATTTAACCCTATTTAACTCATTTTATTAGAATTTTAGTTAAAAAGTAAGTTACAAGTTGTCATGTGATCTTTTTTCATCTGTTTTTAGTAGAAATCTAAACAGAATGAGCTAATAATACTGATTTCCCGATTTTTTTCGTCAATTTTTAACTGAAAATATGATAGAAGAGGTAAAGTGGGTAAAAATTCAAAGTTCAATAGGTAAAATGATAATGGCCTTAAAGTTAAGAGATATAGATGAAAATAATCCTAAAATTTATTCAAAAGAGCACTAACAATAGTAATAACCCTTATTTTAATTCCTTTGAAAATGATGAATATCGCTTTAATAATGCTAATAATTTATAGTTTTTTTCTTCAATGTAATAATTTAAAGAGTTTTACTAGTCAATATCGCAATTCTTTTTTCTATCTAATGCACCTAGGGAAAAAAGAATAATATGGATATATAAATATTAGACATCTTAATTGTAACGACCAATATATATATATATATATATATCACACATCTTAATTGATATAGTGAAATGTTTTTGACAAACAATTTTTTTCACACCTTTTCCAAGCAAATACCATCTCGATGCAAATCTAGGACAAGCTTCATAAAAACCACGTATAATGTTGTTGCATCCGATTTCCAAAACACATTTTTTTCTTAAATTTATCATTTTTTTGGCAGCTTTTAAATCATTCTTGATCTTAAAATAGGAGCAAATAATTTATCTGTAAACCGAGTACATATTAAAGTTTGCATAGATATAGTACCATCACTTAACTCGTGTGGGCTTGATATTACTAGAACGTTTTGCAAATTTATACATTAAAATAACCCACTAAATTACTTGTTTAACTAACTACCTAAAATTAATAATTAAATACGTCCACTTAAGTATAATCATAAACTTTTGCTTTATGTTCAGTTAAATTTTTTTAAAAAATCATATTAGTAGATAACCGAAAGATAAATTTAAGTTTCAATAAGAAAAAGCACATGTATTACCCGTTCTATTAGAGGTAAGAACTGAAATATTGCTGTTTAATTAGGGTTTGGAATGTTGTTTGATACCTAACTAGAAAAACATACACTATTGCAAATTTATATAGTGTGTTGGTAATTAGTCGGAGAAAGGTGTCTGATTCGTTATAAATAAGGATGCCCTTCAATAAAAAGTTGTATTGTTTTCGGAGAAAAATTCTTCATATTGAGATTGAAAGATAAACAATATTGGAGATATGCGAAGTTTACAGATACAATAACGAAATCAACATTGAAAGTATGGAGGGAGAGACATCTTGCGTACCTAAGAAAATGTAAAACGTGACTAAGAAGCTATTAACAACCATCTCATAAAATATATGTTAATAATTGACCCAAAAAAAAAAAAAACATTAGGATATGAGATATCTAGCTAGCTAAAAGCACAATAACGAAATATATGACTCAAAAAAAAAAAAAAAAATTCAAATTTAACATCCTGAATAGAATGACCCCTTTATTTCCAAAAAGAAAAAACCCTGGTGCATATCCCCACTCTCAAAACCCGTTTCCATGGATCAAAGCTGTTTAACAATACTCTCTGTTTTTTTTTTTTTTTTTTTTTTTTTTTTTTTTTTAAATGAAAACAATGTGCTTTATTTACACAATGAATGTCTTTCGACAAAATAATACAGTCGTGTAAGTTCCATCGAGGGCACACATTAATCGATCATCAAGGATCGAGAACAGACAATCGCAGAATCACAACCATCCTTACCACGGAATCACACATTTGTGGGTTACCCCATGTGATGAAGAGACCGACCTAAAACGACACAATGTGTAAGCAAGGCAAGGACAGGCGAGGGGTGACCCATATCAAAAGTGTTCAAAGAAACTTCCCATCCATTTTCCTAGCTCAGGGCATCTTCATTAATCCAACTCATAAGAAAAGGACAATGTATGTGGGTACCCTCAAATTGGTAGTGCAAGGAAAGTCAAGGGACCCACCTTACATACCATGCATGTGGATTTTTTTACGTACATTTAAGATGTTCTATCACTTCTCTGAAATACAAGAATTTTACTCCGTTTAAGATAGATCTCTGCCTTTCTTAATTTTCAGAGCAGGACATGGATCTTTGTTCTTGTGCTCAGTACTGCTAATTGAAACAAAAAATACAAAATAAAAAATAAAACCCTAACTTTGGAAGCTAGTTATCCTATTTTGTCGCCATGTCACTCACCTCAAATTGCCCTCATATTATTTCTATATTAACACAATTGCCATTATTTAAGCTTATATTTTTTCGCAATTTTTTCGGAAGTTATTATAATTGAGGAAGAACACCTGAATGACACAAATTTAAAGACTATTGTACCATCATAATACAAAAAATAATACTAGACTGATTATTGGGGAATTTGTATCATGTTGATCAATAGGTAAAAAAAAAAGGTTGTTATTTAGGTAATTTTCTCATATTGGTAGTTATTATAGAGTTCGAATCCAAGTCATTAAAAAAGAAAAAGAAAAAGATTGCCAATAACGACATCTTCAAGCCTTATTCCTAAAAAAACAAAAAACAAAAAAACAGCTAGCTTTCATTATTTTTTATTGAGAGGAAAGAGCCAAATAACATTTTTGAAAAAGAAAAATAATAAATTATAGCATAACATTTTAAATATAGTAATAAACAGTATAATTAGATTTATGACCACCTACAATATAAAAAATACCCATCATCCTTCCTTCTCTCTTTTTCTCTCCATCCTCTTTTTCCTCTCTTTCTCTTTGACATGAAATTGTGCACATAAATATGTTTTTAAAAATTAAAAACATGTTATTATCTAAAAAATATTACAATGATATATTTGAAACTCCAAAGATTTACTCATAACTATATGATATTATTTATCATCTTTTAAAAAAATCTGTTAGACACCACAAAAAGTACCTACAAATTATGTTATACACTATAGTTTTCCTCTTTTTTTGTTTTTGTTTTTGTTTTTGTTAGTTTTGCACAATTTTTTGTTCTTGAATTCCTGACGATTTAGGACTCCTAAAGAACGAGCTTGTATTAACTTTTTACAGAAAACCGAATTTTATTGCATTTTAATTCAAGAAAACAAATTACCCAAAATTTCGATTCCATAAGCCAAATGAAAATTAATCCTCAAGTTTAGACACAGAAAAAAAGTTGATGTCGTTTTTTTTTTTTTTTTAAATTTTTTCCACAAACTTTAAGAAAAGGAGAGAAGAAATTATTGGGCATGGTCTTAGCTCTACGGAACTTATGATTTGTCTATTCACATGACGGACATAAATTTAGACTATATGTTGAAGTCACGACGGAAAATGAAATACTAATGAAATATCTGGGTATAAATATATATATATATAAATACATACGTACGTATGCATGTTTGTATATATACGTGTGCATATGTATGTACATATATGCATGTATTTGCATATATTTATGAAGGCATAAGTTAGTATTATGGAACCAAAAAGGAAAAAGGAAAAATAAAAAATAAAAAAAAAATTCACCTTTATGTTGTTCACTATACAACCTCATGATTCATATTGGTGGGCACCAATTTCATTGTGGGAGATATAAGCACAAACAAGACTTTTGTTCTTCTTCTCCGGCCAAAAAAATATTTTGGATTTTTTCTAATATAATTATGCGTATAGTGTTTGTAATGTATTATAACTTTACTTATCTAAACGTGTATACGTACAGATAAGTATATTTATATTTCAGTTAGGTTTCATAAAAGTTCAAAAGTTGTGACTTTAAAAGGGATAATTAGGAAATAAAAGGTCGGTCTTTGATTTTTTTTTTTTTTTTTTAATTTTGAAAATTAAGTCCCACTAGATGCTTTGCACTATATATCTGTAGAAAGAGTTTTTTTAACTTTTAGACCAACTTTTAAATGATCTGATCTATAAGTGTCCAACTTCAAAATTTTATACATAAAACTACTCTATTCATAAAACTGACTGTTGAAAATTCAAAGCATTAATTCCTATGACGACATAAGTGTCTATACGAGACTAGTTTCTTGGCCACAAATTTGAATGTTTTTGGTTTCAAACTACTTTGATTTGCTCAACTTGAAGACTCTTAGATATGGGGTTTTTTATTTTTTATTTTTATTTTTAACGTGTTTTTTTTTTTTTTTTTTAAATTTTACGTGTAAAATTTTTTTATTTCTTTCTTTGTTTGGGATGTTTTTAGGGATTTTATCTATTTTTCCTTTGATGTATTTATAGAATTGAAATGTTAATTTTTCTTTAACTTTTTTTTTTATTTTAATTTTTTTTATAACTTTTAGGATAATTCTTTAAATTTTGTAGAGATATTTTAAGCATTTGCATAATAAGGCAAGAAGTTTCGTATTTCAACTAAACAATTGAGGTGGTTTAAATAATTTCCCTTAAATAGTTTTTTTTTTTTTTTTTAATCCTCCTTTAGTGCCAGTTTTAGAAGTTTTGATAAATGCAATTGATTCTAATCCTATTGTTTTACTTAAATTGACAACTGTTACAAATGAAAGCATTAATAATTAATATCAACCATTAAAATAGAAAATGACTCTAAGAATCCACGTAACCATTGGAAGATCAACTTCAATTTATTCGCCAAACAATTTTAGTCAATAGAGAAAATTTAAGGCTGTACTAATTTGTACTAATTTGTACTTTTTTGTGAAATTAATATCTTAATCTTTTAGATCTTTTGATCAACGGGCCTGCATTCTGCTCTAAGTAACACTCAATTTTATTTGTAGAAAATTTATAACCCTTTTTAATTATTTTGATTATTTTCTTCTTCTCTTTCCTTGAGAAAAGACAACCAAATTACGCGTCTTTTCCTCTTACTGTGTATGAGCTCCGTCTTTTTCCAAAATAAATATTGTCCTCATTATCAGTGTTGATTGGCGCTAGAAAAATAATAATAATAATTTTGTGAAAAAGACCATTACCAATATCCATTATAAAAATAATTTTTAAAAAAGGCAATCAAGCCATGTGTGAATTTCTAGCAGCTAAATTCGCAGATATTTTTGCTTTGTTTAGATTAAATTATTCAATTCTAGGTCATGTCTTTATTTGTTTTCCTTTTTCTTTTTACATTTCAATCATTAAAAATCTTTAATAAAAAACAAAAGTTGTCAGGTCAAACTTTTCTTGGATATTTTGTTATTAGAGTAATAATTTTTGATTAACACTACTGCAAATTACTACACATACATTTGCCAACGTACTGGCGAGTATTATTATATGGGGAATATTATTAAAAGATACTTGAAGGAAAAATAAAAATAAAAAGTCTATTATCAAAATATAATTATAAATAGTTAGATTTTCATCAAATTCTATTCAACTATCCTCTAATTCATGTTCTACGTACTTGTAAAACATTTTTCAAATCCTCTCCTAAAATTTATCATTATCTAGGGCTTTGATGTCTTTCACCGAGTCTTGCCGATGAAAACTTCACCGGCGTCCATGGCGTATAACTCCGCCGGTAAAGGTCGCCCGGGAAGACCTTGAATCTGGTAGCTAGTGTCTCTTATTTTCGTGTGACTAGGTTAAAACTTGGGCAGTCCCATAATTTGACAATAAATTTTTTAATATATATATATATCTATTTTTTTTTTTTTTTGGGCTAAGTAATAAGCTTTCCCATAATCTGGAAAAACTGGCACATATACTTAAATGCTCCACAAAAATAAATAATAAAATAAAACTGTTGAGAAGATTGGCTTGCATACCTAGAACACATGCTTACAAAACTCCCAAAGAAAAACCTACCTCATTGATTGACGCCACCGAATAGGCAAAGCTAGTTTTTAATCTCTCCTTTGCAAAAACAAATAAATAAATAAATTATTAATTATTAGTTAATTATTATTATTATTATTTTTAAATCACTCTTTGTAGCGGCAATTTCCATGTTGTGCCATGTTGGTGGGGTGAAAACCGGGGGAAAAGAAGAAGAAGAAGAAGAAGAGAAAAAAAGAAGCAAGCCGATTAAACCTTGACTAATAAAACCCTGCATTTAATGCCGTGAAAAATGCCCTAAATAATTTATAAATATATAAGAAGCATGCGACACCACATATCAAGACGTGATTTATAGTTTTTTATTTATAAATTTATAACAACTATTAGATTTAGATATAATTTTTTATTTAAAGTCTTATGTTACGATACTATTAAGATATTGATGTAATAACAAGTATTACTAGAAATTATTACCTATAAATCACTTATTGATATAATATAATACAGGTCACGTTACAAGTAACATATAAGAGGGGTTGTATATAGGATCCCCTCTATGTATATATTTATTAGATATTAAATTTTTAGTGTACAAGAGGGGAGCATAGATGAGCCCTTCTATGTCTATATTTATTAGATATTAAATTTTTTTTTGAATATTGTACAAATGGAAAAAAAAAAAAATTCAAAATATTGTTACCAAGAGGTGCATGATCTTATAAGTTTTAACAAAATAATTTGTCGGTGACAGACCAAACAAATTTTAAAAGAAAAATGAAGAGAGAGAGTGTGTGGAAAACTTGACAAATCCAGCATTGGCTTTATGTTTTCCCATTTCAGGCCTTTTCGCCGAAGCATCCTTCGAGAGCTTTCTCTACCATTTAATTAAATTGAATCTCATTTACTTTCTGAAAGAAATCCATTTCGGCAAAACTTCCCACGTGAAACCTCCTCGAGATTTCTCTTTCAAACCCCCCCTAACTTCTTTTTAATAACAATAAAAAAAAAAAAAAGCTTTGTTACTATTTGTTATTGGAGATTCTAATATCACTCTGTTATTTCTATGCTTGACCTCAACCATTTAGTTGATATAAATCAAACGACACTTAAAAAAAAAAAAAAAGATTTTTCATATATTTTAAACATACAGGGTGTTTGGTGAATGAGTTGAGTTTGAGTTGAGTTGAAAATTTTAAGTTTAAATAGTATTAACTTTTTAAAAAGTAGTTATAAATTTTGTTGATTTTTCAAAAAAAGACAAAAATTGATATGAAAAAGTACAGTTTAATTCGAATTAAAACGTGTTACCAAACACTCCCATAGTTCAATTTAAATTTGATAGTCGAGATTAACTGACTCAGAATTAGCTGACTCAGAATTTGATCAGGGGTTAATTAATATGCTTCCCTAAGAATTAGTGTGTACTCTTTTTAAAAGGGGATATATTCAGTAGTAAAAAAAAAATAAAGAAAAAAGAAAACGAGAGAGGGGGAAAAAAAAGACTAAGTTTAATCTAATATATAAATCTAATGTAAATGCAAATTAAATAAAAAAAAAATAGGGGCTTAAGCCCCCGACATTCTATGGCTCCATCTCTGTTAATAACCCAATTAGACCATACGATAAGATAGAGTCAAATCTCCCAATTATTGTTATTATACAATTCTATAAAATATATGCAAACGGTTTGATTAATCGGTAAGATACTCCCCCAAGGAAAATCTCCCATTTGTTGATAATTTACTAATTATTATTAATTAGTTAATTAAGACTGTAAGTTGCAAGGCCAAGATTTGGATCTTTGCTTGGGACAGAAAGTCTGGTTCCAGTGAAACTCGTTGACTGCAATTCAACAATTGTACAAGGTTGGCATAGCGTTGAACTCGTGTTTTTTTTTTTTTTTTTTTTTTTCGTACTCTGTCAAAATTCAAATGCGCGTGGAATGTGGATCACATGGTGTGTTGAGTTTTCTACTAATTTGCAGGGATGGCTGGCATTGGCTTGGCGTATCCTCTATACATATATAAATATATATATATATGCATATATATACACACACATATATATATATATTTCCCTATTCGTATACTTGCTCGTCCTAAGCTTGTTATTTATATAGTAATTCTGATATTTTCACCAAAAATTAAAAAGAAAAATAGCACTACTGGTATATGACATAGTGTAGTAGAGAGAACCGCTGAAGTTGAACATCACATATTAATAAAGGGTAAGCTTATAATATAAGACTAACAGGTAGGACTCACCCCTTATAAAATTGTGATGTTCAACGTTATTGATACTTCAAAACAGTTTTTTCGTACGTCATCATTATAGAGAAAATAACTTAAAATTGACAATATGCTCCAATGAAAATTTGTTATTTGTAAGACATCACCAATTGGAAAAGTAAAAGCATTACTAAATAAAATTTTTTCATAATCACATGAATAGTCTTGTCTTATCAATAACTAATACAGAAAAAATTAGGTTGTACGCCACCACTTTTATGTCTTTAGATTTAGATTTATGAAATAACTTATTTAAGGTTCATATTCATGTCATGTTGGTCAAATCTATTTCTACTGTAAGTCGGTAACAAATGTCAAAAGTAAGATCTTTTTCGTGGCATTCTTGAAAATTTCCCTTCAAAATTTGATGGTGTTGAATGCAAACTGATGGCCGTGATTGGTTTTGAAAAATGCTATAAAGATCATAGAATAGTCATATTTCATCTTATTTTACAATAAAACAGTGTTAAAAGACATCAATAATACTTAACATCACACGTTACTAAAAAAATGAATCTCACAACATAAGACTCGCCTAAGAACATTAATCAATTTTAACCCTAATAGTTTGTAGAGGAATCCTACCCTCTCTGATCCATTCAACGCGTGAAATTTCTTTTCTGTTGATATTCCCTATTCTTCTTTTGCTTGTCCACTCGTTCAATTCAATAGCTTTTTTCATTGCTTTACAAAATGATACTATTTTGAATTGTCCACCTATAAATTTTACAGAAACTCTCTCACCATCGATTGTGGTATTCAACCAACCAATGTCCCTAAGCTTTTTTTTTTTTTTTTTTTCTTATGAATAAGTTTTATTTATTTATTTATCGCCTAAATGTGTGTACACCAATAAGAAGAAAAAAAGTGACACAAAGCACTAGAGTTACCGTTGGAATTAGTCATACATTACTCGTTTAAAACACTATCATATGATATTATAACCAAGTGTTTTGATACCAAATCAACATTAATGATTACAAGATAAAAAGAAAATATTTCAGCAACTAAGATTGTCTCTCTTTTTATTTTTCAGTACAAAAGGATAATAATACTAATGGCAATGACAGTAAGGGGCATTTTATTCGCATCATTTCTAATTTATTCTTCTTTTTTTTTTTTGTTTTAATAATTATTTTCTTTCACCACTTTCCATTAGTAAGATAGAGAAGCCGATTAATGAATAAGAGGAAATGAAAAAATAAAAAAGAAAGTGGTCTCCAACCAACACCAACCCCTCTCTTTCTCTCTCCTGTTTTCTCCCTTTCTCTCTCCTCATTTCCTTTATATTAATCTATCCACATTCTTCTCAACTTCAGGGCTCGATCTCACTTTATCAGCTCTGTCGTCGATACCTCTCACACACATACACACACACGCAAATTAAAAGAAAAATCACCAAAACACGAAGCTCCAATAAAACTCTCCAATGGCGTCGCCGCCGGACACGAGTAAAACCATGAAGCTGGAGAGATACAACAGCTACATCCGGCGAGTTAACAGCACCAAGCTCCTCAACGCCTCCTCCAAGCTCCTCTTCCGCGCCACTCTTCTCATCGCCTTAGTCCTAATCCTCTTCTTCACCCTCAACTACCCACCTCTCTCCGACGGCGCCGGTGGCGCCACCACCCACGGCCACTTCCCCCACCACCACAACTTCCTCTCCTCCGCCTTCTACGGCGGCGGAGTTGGCGGCGCCGCCTGGGAGAAGCAGGTCCGCCACTCCTCCACTCCCCGCCGCCCCAACGGCTTCTCCGTCCTCGTCACCGGCGCCGCCGGCTTCGTCGGCTCCCACTGCTCCCTCGCCCTGAAGAAACGCGGCGACGGCGTCCTCGGCCTCGACAACTTCAACGACTACTACGACCCGTCGCTGAAACGCGCCCGCCAGGCTCTCCTCTCGAAGCACCAGGTCTTCGTCGTCGACGGCGACCTCAACGACGGCCCTCTCCTCTCCAAGCTCTTCGACGTCGTCCCCTTCACCCACGTCCTCCACCTCGCCGCCCAGGCCGGCGTCCGCTACGCAATGCAGAACC